>PYXC01001579.1:1272500-1472500 GCA_015244755.2 Tenualosa ilisha | reverse complement strand
GTATACAAGGTGAAGATATTGCCATTAGTTGAAACACATATTGAACATTTAGAATTCAGTCATTATCAGATAACAGACCCCTGCACAAAGAATTTGTTCAAGCATATTTGTGTAATAGACAATCCTGTGTGTGTGTTCGTGTTGAAATTGTACTATAGAAAATCAAAAGAAGCCATGTGTGAGTGGAAGATGAATAAACCACAGGAGATCATTGATTATTTAGAATTCATCTTTCTTGCCTCACACAGAGTCATCACAGTTTCTCTCCTTTTAAACAAATGACTAATAAATTGGATTTTTTCTCTTACTGTACTCACCAGTAGGTTTGTAAAAAGAGAGTAAGAGATCCACTTGAAATTTGACAAAATTGGTTAACATCAGAGGGTGAAGAGCTCTGGTATTTGTTTCAAATTTAGATGCAATTATCAAACAGCACCATGGTGATTTCATTGACTGCAACACACAGCCCTCTTTGCCACCAGATGAGCTCATTGACGTCTGGGTTTCAATTTTCGTCAGGTCAGCTCAATCAGGATGATAAATAAAAAGATGCTGATAGCACACAAGCCCATGAGCTTACACAGTTAGAGACATTACTTTGATAGGTAATTATACTAGTGGTCATTGACTTTTCACACTTTAGCATTATAGAATTGTTTGGGTCTTACAAAATGGGAACTTTTGCACTTTAGGGGTTGTAGAAATAAGACCGCTCATCAAAGTCAGTGCAGGGTATCATGATCAAGTCAAAATGTATGTGTGTATGCAACATGTTACTCATAGGTTAACATTTTATTGGGATTTTAAAAATACACATAAAATGCAACCATATGCAGATCTTCCTTGGCAACAAATGCACACCAGTTGAAGGGGTCAGTCGCAGGGCCTCTAAGAGGAGGGTCGGCCCTGGCATGAGCCTCCTGTGAAGTTGATAGCAGACCTCTCAGGATGGAGTCGGTGACAGGGATGTCAACCAGTGAGAGGTAGGGATGACTCTCAGCAGAGATGATTGTGTTGTATGTGGGCAGAGGAAGCAAATAAGACAGGCCAGTTTGGGTGATTCACACATCACAGATCATGTGTCATATGTGCATGTATGTAAAGAAATAGAGAGAGGGAGGGAGACAAAGATGCCAGAACTGGTGGCACAGCAGAGGCCATTTGATTTACAGAAGATATACTACAAATGTTTTGGGAAACATATCATAACCTTAAGGTCTTAAAGGGATTGTCCAGGGTCAATTAACCCCTGAGGTTGTGCAGTTTCACATGATATTCGTGTCTGTATGATGAAAACTCAGTGAGTAATCTAACATAGAAGAACGATATCTGTATGCACCTGACAGCATGGTGCGGGCATCATGTTCAAAGGGCAAGCTCTTGAGGCTGTGGTCGATAGAACTATAAATATTTACTCATTTTAATGTGGATGAGCTGAACTTTGAAATAACTGCAATAAAGCAATAACCATATATGTTATCATTATGTTTATCAGTGCCTTGTTATAACAATGTTTTGCACAATGTCAGTACTATGTATTTGATCAAAACAGCATTAAAGGTGTTTAAGGGTACTTGAGGACACAAAATCAAATGCAAACCATACCTTTACATGCATGATATAGTTGTTTAATGAAGAAATCACCAGATGTATAGAGTATAATCCCTGAGGATGCATGCAAGATTACCTTTTTAAAGGGCTTGTTGCAGGTTAACTAGTTTTGATTAATGTTTAGAGAAATGGACCAAGAACTGAATCTTCAACAAAATATGTATTTGAAATACACAAATTAAACATTTACAGCTGTTTTTGTACCTGACTTTATTAACATTCCAAAATGCAATTTGGTTGAGAATGTCACTTTGGATAAACTTTGATGATTCTCCACGGACAATAATGGACTATAACAGCATTTTGAGACTGCTGGTGTCAAAAATATCAACTCATAAGAATATGCATTCCTTTGCATTCCAATTATGAACCTTTCTGGCATCTAACAGACAAGGACTGATGGGAGAAATAACTCCCATCAACAACAATTAATCTATGATTGAAGCAGTGAAGTAGGCAATGGGCATTCTCAGTGAGTAGACTAGCTAACACAATTAATATGTCATAGGCTGCTATAAGTAGCTTGCTATCACATCAAAATATACATAATCAGAATGAGAACTCAACTGAATTATGTTGGTGTTATGCCATCACAGCTATAATATTCCCAAAGCTAACACTGTCTAATCAATTAGCCTACTATTTAACACTGGCTCTGTTAACGTTGCTGGATATGATCACTTTATACACGTTTTTGGTTTTTTATTTAGCATGTTACTGCACGCAGTGTTTTCATTTATACTTGACTGCTGGTTACTTTGAAAACATGACTACTGCACACATCCAATTGGAGCCGCACACCAGCCAGTTTCCTGGAAAACTGCTTTGTACAGGAACTGCAGTTGTTGGATTCTGATGCTAAGGAGACACATTTCCAGAAGAAAAGGGCAGAGTCTTTAATAGCATCAGGATACTGTTTTTTTGTTCAATAGCAAATGCCTGTGTCCCTTTTCAATCAAAGCAATTTCAAAAACAGGAATCAGAGTGAAAGCTCACATTTTTATTTTCATTTCAAAGGATGTATTCATCATAAACAGCTAGAGATCAATAAACAGCAGGAGATCAATAACATTCTGCAACAACATCAATGCTACGGGAAGACAGACCCAAGATGACAGGTCAGGGGGGATTTAGCACCTGAAATGGAATGGAGGGGAAATTAAACTCTTGGCATGAAAGACCCTGCAGCCGACTACCAAGACCAAGAGAAAAGCTACCTGGAACCTACTGACAGATGTGAATATGGCACTCCAGAACATCCCAATGGCATAAGTCACTTACACCAACAAACTGACATACTCCACAGCCACAGTGTTGTTAGAGATGATGGGCCAGAGCATCAGGGCCAAGACCAATAGCAAGCTACAACCATGGAAGAGGAGACAGGACTCTATTTCAGTAGTCCAGTGCTGGTATGTTGCTAATAAATTGGTTCGTGTTGTGGATATGGAAAGGTAACCTGTATTGTTATGCTTGCTTTACAATTATTTGCTCTGGCCTCTGGGGTGTCTGAAGTGTCACAAAATTAGAATATTCATTAAAGTATTGCAATAAACTTATTATAACCCTCAAAATTATATAAAGGATGAGTTAAAAAGCAGGCTATTTCCATTGATGAAAAGAAGTATGCAATTTAACATCCTATCTTCTTAGCCTTTAAAGCAAAGCTCATTCTCTATGGTGACATTTAACAATGAGTTTGCTCTGTTACTAGGCTGTGTGCTGTAACAATTAGCTCAGGCCAGATTGTATTAAGGGTAAGTGCCATTTGGCCAAACAAAAGATTGGAGACTAATCAATGTCTGGTGCAAATATCGCATTGATTGTGGGAGGGCAATGAGAAATGTCTTGTCTCCCACAAATACCATTGTCTCAAATGATGGCCAGGTTAGCCTGTCTGCACAATTAAATGGAGAGCAGTGCATTGTATTCATTTTCCTTCTTTCTCCCATGTGAGATGAAGAGATTGGATCCTTCATTTCACAAATGGTATCCGGAGAGTTCTAATGAGCAGGGACAACTGCAACCATCCGTCTGGCGACCTATTAGCATATTTTTTCACAGTGTGAAAGTCTAATTTGACCAGAATTTTAATTAAAGAGCTGCAAGTATAAAGGGTGCATGTGTTCTATGAACTGAACCCTGGGCACTTTTGAGGTAATCACTAGTTGCAGGTAACTTTTAATCACTCTTTGGTGGCGCGTGGGATTCATCCAGAAATGCAGTATATAGGGTGCTTATTACTGAGCCTTTTGTAGAATAACCCCAATTGGCCTTAGAGGGGAACAAAACCTGAAGTTCATACATTTATTCCCTCTGAGTTTCAGCAAGATTGAAATGAGCTTGAGTTGAGAAAATGCCACTACATCTTACCAGACTTAACTCAGAGACCCAGGTAAGGTCTGCTAATAAACAAGTCACACTTCCTGAAATGTGCCCCTCAGCTTCCTTACTTGCTAACTTTTCTTTTGAGGTCTTTGGTATTTAATTTATTTAATGCATCATTTACCCAGACTTCAGATATGACTTTTTTTCCCCCAAAAAATATGGATTAAAACTTCATCTTAGCACAACTCAATGCAAACTATGGCCTGACATGTGCTTTGCCCACAGGGAAAGACTTCCCTAGAATGACACCAAAGTCATATTTTCAACTTGCAATACAGCCGCCTGCATCACAGAGCTCCTGCTGTTCACAATCATACACAAGCCCTGCTGAAAGTGTCTTTGATCTGCATGCTATCTCCCTCTCTGCCCTGGTTCGCTCCATCCATCCGGGCTCTCGCGCTCACGCTAGTTCACCCCTGTGCCTGCTGGAGCTATGAGGCTGAAACAGCCACCTCAAACTCAGCCTTTGCTCTATTTACTAATGTACATGTGTCAAAAGCAGTCTTGTGAAGTGGTGTAAATCTCTTCATCCAAACATCAATGATCAAAAGTGTGCCATGTGTTATGTTTATGTGCCATTTGTGAGATTTTTATTTGTTAAAATTAAGAAACTCAAGTATAACTAAGACATACAACTTCATGATGACATTTTGTTTTCCCACTCATTTCATTAGTGTATGGAACAGTAACAAGATATCTTCGCCCTTTGAGATGAAGGCCGCCCAAATTCGCATCCATTCCTCTCTGTCAGATTACTCTTTTCATCACACAGATACACACACACATCAAGTTAAACTGCACAACCTGAGCTTTCCAACAGTGCTATTCGCTAGTGGTTGTGATGAACGGTTTGCAAAGAAAATTAGTTTTGAATTTACACAAAACTAATAAAAATAATGCAGCTCTGAGGCCATCTGACTCTCATTCATCTCGGTGAAACATCTCATGATCTTTTTACTCAAATACGGCATACCGCATTTCAAAAGAAACAGGAGAACCTACCGATTTCAATGGTGAAACAGGAGAACTTACCGATTCCAATAGTGAAACAGGAGAACCTACCATTCCCATGTTTAGCAGTTCTGGTCTTGAAATCACGTCAAATTTCTGCATTGTTTCCTCCCACTCCCCCCATTCCCTCCACCACAAAACAAATAATTTCAAATTCATGTCAGAAATTGTTCTCAGAATGTCACAAGCAGCAAAAAAATCCAGTATGATGTATTATAGTGCATAGATGATAGTGCAGAATGATGTGCAAAAATGGTATTGTTGATTGATGTGTAAAAAGAAATGCTATATAAAAAAGCAACTTCGGAGTCTAGACTTTTTCAAAAAAATTATGTAGTAGTGCAAAAATGTGCATTAGATGTGTTGTAGCAGTGCAAAACAAAAGCAGCAGCTACTTCAGAGCCCAGAGTTTTTGGGGGGCAGAGAGAAGAAAGAGTTCAGGGGAGAGAGGGGAGAGAGTTCAGTTTCCTGACAGCCTGGTGGATAAAGCTGTTTGCACGGATGCTCCTATATCTCCTCCCAGAGCACAGGAGGCTGAAGAGATTGTGTGTGGGGTGGCTGGCGTCACTCGAAATCATTGCTTTTTCGGTGAGGCGGGTGTTGTATATGTCTAGCAGGGAGGGGTGTGGGGCACCAATGATCTTTCCAGCTGTGTTCACTATGCGGTGCAGGGTTTTCCTGTCGTCAGTGCAGCTCCCACCCCACACAATGATGAAGCTGGTGAGGATGCTCTCAGTGGTTGCCCTGTAGTAAATGCTCATGATGGGTGAGGAGGCCCTTACTTGTTTGAGTTTGCAGAGGAAGTAGAAGTGCTGCTGTGCTTTCTTTGCCAGTGATGCAGTGTTGGTGGTTCAGGAGAGGTCCTTTTACACATATAATGTTTTATGATGTTTTTTTAACATAATTTTTCATATACAATGTTCATGTAAGGTGTATCTTCCTATAAACTGCTGCTAAATGACCTAGCAGATAGCATGTTGCAACTGTTAGTTAACATGGCAGCTAACCTTATCCAGTGACGTTTATTAGCCCAGATGAGAGTGTAGTCTGCTAAGCAGCCTTGTACAAAATAAATTTCTGTCTGTCAAATAGTTAATTCTCAATATAAAATATTATCTTCAAAATTCGCAAACACTATGTGTGAAATTTATTGTACATCTCAAGCCAGAACAGAATTTTTTTTTTATCTTTCCATTCACTCCCATTCATATTTTTTGCAAAGTCAGGTCCCATTGGCCAGAATTATATTAGCTTGACAGAGTTATTTCTCACAGACATTTTCTCAAGGTAGTTCTGGGAAGTGTATACTGACTTCATATAAATTAAGTTTAAATAAATCCTCCCTCCTCATTCTAAAATTAAAATATGATTAGTTTAGGGGTTGGGGGTAAAATTACCAGTGATGTTCTTGATTAGACAAATGTGAAGTCTTTAAAGTTCACATGAGGACTGAACCACAAACACATAGATTACAGCTACTGAACTTTCCTTGCCCTTCTTCTTGTAACAGGCCTTGTACTTTTCTTGGCCATTTGAGAGCTAGGACATCGGTTCTCCATTCACACCAATCACGTGTCACAAGCTTAACATGAAAAAACATTTGGTTGGGCCATGTTTTAATTGATTAGACAAACAAAGCTTCAGTAGCGTCTTGAGCACCATAATATGTTAATACATAATGTTGTTATTTATTTAACAGCCTAGATGGTCCACCAACTGAATGCTTGCTTTTAGAATGGGAAAATGCATGTCTTTGTTGTGGTGAGATATGGGTGACTGTTGTATTCCTCCTCCTGCACGTACGTTTCTTTTTTCATATTCAGCAGTTCAAAGTTTAGTATTTCAAAGCAGTTTCCTTTTGAAGGAAGAGAATTGCTGAATTATGCATTGGCTGTTTAGAGCAAGCCAGAGCAGACTAGTTTCAACCAGGGGGGGAGGGGGGCTTCAAAAATCAGACTACTAATGAAAAGAACTGGTTTCTTTCTCGCTACATGCAGTTGCCAACCTCAAAGTTAAAGTAAGGGGATTCTATGGGTTTCTTTTTGTCCATTTTATTTCCACATGGTTGGGGAGGAGCAGCAGCCTGCTTTCCCCCCTCTCACCTTTTACCGTCACACAACTGAACCTTTTCTCAACGTTTCCTCACTGCTCACCTTTTGACAGCTGTCGTGCTTACATAAATCAGAGCAGAAATGTAGCCTATGTGAAGTACAGTTAAGGTTCAAAAAGCTAAGCTGCACAAAAGGCCATTAGATAACTAGTAAATGATCATTTTGCCGCTGACAAGGCTGCCACACATCCCAAAGTCGTTCTAATGATCCCAAAGTTAAAGTACTGACTACACTACCACTCATCCCAGTCATTCTAATGATCATTCAGGTAGAGATGTTAGCCCTTAGTGTGACCCCTGTCAAGGTAACAGGTAACACTTGATAATATCCAGTATATATTATTATTTTCTGTTAATATTCAAAGTAATCAGTGACTTAAGCAAGCATGATATAACAGTTCACAGAGGTTCTGTATGATAACACAAGATAATAACAATAACTGTAAACAAAATTGTGAGCAAAAAGGAATGTTAGGCCATTAAATGCAGACATGCCAGAGTATTGTGTCCCTCAGATCAAAGACACACAGTTTTGTTCTGTTTCTAGGGCATCATTTGAGAGGCTTGAAGACCTCCAGTCATTGCTGTGATGACTACATTCCACCCCCACCCCATGTCCATACTGCCGTCAACACCAACTCTGAATCTAGGTTGTGTCTCCCTCGTTAATAAACAGGCTTCAAAAGGCCATAAATGACTGGGTGGAGGGTGGAGGGAGCTGGAGAGAACATTAATTATTCTCTATTACTAGTTGAGTGCCAGGAAAAGGATTCTCTCTCATCCCCACTTTCTCTCCCTCTCTCTCTTTCTCCCCTGGACTGAAATAGAGGGAGGGTTATGATTTGTGTGTGGGGAAGGGTAGGCAGGGTATAGTGAGCCTTCACAGGGGGTCTTACTTTCTTTCAAATGCACCCCCCCACCCCCGTCAGTATTTATGCTGCTCTATAATTACTCTCTCACCTTCTCATCTTTTGACAGCAAAAAGAGGCTGAGCTTTTTGTTCCAAAATTTGGACTGTTTTCAGCAATAACCTCCACTCATGACCCTTGTCCATATCACCTCCTGGTTTTTCCGAATCTTTGAGCTTGAGTAGAATTTCGGCTGATGTGACTGAGGTAAAATAGCATCATTTGAGCAGAACTGACTGTAATAACAATAGAGGCTGTCATGTGCAGTAAAAGAAATAGAGAAATCATACAAATCTGCTCTGCTCTGTTTTGTGGAGAAATAAAGACAAACCTGACCTGAACTTGTTGATCCTTACTGGATATACAGTACAGAACATGTAGCATTTCAAAAGCACAAGCCTATGTTTCAGCCCCACCTTGTCAGTAATCAGAGGTGTGGTGATGTAGGACAGCAGTGCTAGTGGCTTATTTGTTGTCCTTTTGTGTTACTTCACTCACAGTGTCTACCTTTCAAGGATGAAGATTATACTTTTAGGTCAGCCATCATATCTGCAATCAAATGACCAAAGGATTCCATATTCAGAGCTGAAAGAGAACACTATCATTGAAAATATTTATTTTCTGGAGGCTATTGTAAAGGGAAACAGCTAATTAATTTAAACTTTGTCAACATCATATCACCTAAGTACCAGCTGTACTGCCAAAAGAATGAACATCTGTCATTTCAACAGACTAAACGCATTTCGAAAAGTCAATCACAGGCACTTCAAAAATGATCGTGATTGTGTGCATGTGTTAGATTCAGAGTAAAACATCTGAATTTGTGCAAAATAAGCATTGAATGTCTGACTGGACTGCAAGCAATGTCACATTTTTAATTAAATTTGTCATACATTTCACATGGCTTATGCACAACGAGTTGTCATAGACCTAATTAAATGTCACACTATAGAGTGATATCGGCAGTTGCCAATTTGACTTACACGCTTACATTTATGTCTTTTTTCATTTCATGTCTTTTTCACTTTTATTTCATATTAGAACATCTACTTAATTTAAGTCTTTTAATTTTTCTTTTTTAAAGACTACAGTTAATGCCAATTATTAAGCACATACATCAGTTTATCAGTCAACCAGTATAATGCTTCAATTAATTGTGCTTCCTCACCCAACTGGTCAAACATGTTTACATGATAGATTTTTTTGCTTTGGTCGTTTGCCTTATAATACTGTGTATCCAGCTATGAGTGTGTGAGTTTTTATTTCTGTTAACAGGTAAATGTGTACATTGTTTAAATGGATCCCAAGTCAGGAAGACCAAGATGACCAGAAAACTTTCATTTGTGCATGAATTTGTAATTAGTAAGTGAAGATCTTTGAAGAATATTGTCTTAGTTTAGCTGCAATGGCCAGAAGGGTCACTGTAAAGAGTCAAGATTGAGAGAAGGCTATCATAATGGACTTGTGCTGTTCAGTCATTTGATACGAGGCAGGCTGTGGCTAATTAGGTGACATTTATCTGTCTGTTGTTGACACAGTCCACACCTTCATTCTTCTGCACAACTAACACCTACAGAAAGGACATGGACTTAAAAGTTGGATTTCAGCTCTGAAGCTCAAGAAATGGAATAAAAATGTTCATGTCTTGCTCTTGGTTTGAATATGAATATGTAGGATCATCTTTGTACTTGTGTCAAAGGGGCCTGCTGGTCTGTCTTAGACTCCACTTACGACTGCATTATTCCATACACTTTTAGTAAAACAGTCATGACAGGGATGGTTACATTGGGTTATTAATAACTGCAACTAAGATGTGATGCCAAGACATGTCCTTCTAGGGAAGCCTTAAATTGCGGCCTCAAAGATGGTCCCCTGAGAGACTCTCTCTACCTAGAGATTTATGTGGAGAAAATGACCAGCAGTAGGCCAATCGCACACCTGTTCCATGCCCTGTGCTGTTTCTATGCGTTTCAGAGGAGAAGAAAAGAAAGTGGCCAAGATGGTAATCTTGCCATTTCCTTTTGCTTTTCATGTCAATGGACTATAGCCTTTCAGTGGCATCTTGGTTTCCCTTTTGTATGCAACCATGCTCTCCTCCTGAAATTATACCTAAATGGTTGCCATGGTACCCAGTCACTCTACAGTGACAAAACTGTCGGGTTTTCTTTTCTGTACATTGCACTAAATTTACACTCCATGCTCTGTCACTCTGTGGTCTACAACATTTTTGGTTTTTATTTTTATTTTTTGGACCAGCAGGCACAGACACAGCTTGCAAAAACCTTTGAACACGACAGGGCCTGAGTGTTTTTGTCTGAGTAATTTTGCATCTCATAATGCCACGATGACAGATAACTTGTTTATGTCTATGGAGAGAGATGATAATTCTGTAACACTTTCTATGAACCCAGTATTCATAATGCATAAACACATTCATAGAGATTATAATGCATTCAAAAAACCTTACAACTAATGGCAATAGTATTCATATTCATGTATACATTCTCATGTTTGTTTTCATAAGGCATTAAGATCCTGTTTACACGTATCTAGATATTTTTTCATAAATGGATATTTTTTTAATCCGTTTATTTATTTAATTGTCATTACACATATCCAGTGGAATCCAAAAAATACAGCGGTTTGAAAAATCTTTACTTTGGAGATATAAATATAATTTAAAAACTATCCAATTGAGGTGGCTAAAACTCAATAAACGAGAGGCCCAAATGGATAAAAAAATATCCGTTTATAAAACATCTAGATACGTGTAAACAGGGCCTAAGACAAACCAGTCCCTCTGCACATCCTACACTTGGGAGTTAACTCACCCCTCCCCTCAATACTTTTGGAGAACCTCTGTGTTATTGTTTGGGGGGCAACATAGTTTGTTTCCAGTTCAAGGAGCCATAAAATCATACCATAGCTCATAGCTAATCATACCATAAAATAAATCCATAGCTCTATTGTTTGATGTCGCCAAGTACTGTTGGTTGAAAAAAGAAAAATTTAGGCCAAATCGTGAACTGGCAGTCAACACAAACTGAATGGGTGTATAGAAACTTTCCTATGCCCCATTTAGTTAACGTTAGTAGCTATTCAGTCTGTGTTTTCTTGTCCTCTTTCCTACAGACAGCACTTGGGCTATGGACTGACTGACTGACTTACACCGCATTTCTCTTTTAACTTTCTGTGATGATGTCAGAACCTCTTATGCAGCAAGTTGCTGTGTGCACTACAAGGCCAAGGGTGCACACTTAACTTGCACAACATCTGAATTCAGCGCCTGAATTCTGAATTGAACAGGTGGGGAATGATAAAGTGCTTCTGTTTTCAACAGTGAGAGAGAGGATGAAAGAAATGTTAAAAATGAATGATTATGAATGTCATATTGTTAGTACTGCTGTGTGCTTGTTTTGAAGGCTCACAAAGCTGAAGTGGCTTTTAAATCAGCATTAGCATTCCACATGCATTCTGTTGCTGAGTGTCTGTGTGTGAGTCATGAGCTTGGATTAAGAGGTATACAGTTCATGTGTGAGAAATTGCACTTGCACTCTACTGACGTTCTTTCCATCTCCACTTTATGAGGAAAACATTTTCTCCCATCGACCTCGAGTGCATTTCATAGTCAAGGCTTTCTCTGCCTTTGGACCTTATAGCCTTGCAAGGGCATCCCATTCAGTAACCTTGCAGGCATGATGCGGCACTCAGTGGGCCCTAATTGCCTTCATTGGCTGGGCCTTGTGTTCACGGCCCAGTGCTCTGTCTTACTCGGAGTCTCGCTCCACTCCAGGCCTCCCTGTCAGCCTCACTTCCAAACTTGCTGTGTTTCTGGTGACCCCTGTTAAATGGTGGGGCTTGTTAAGAAGCCGAGAGAAAAGAGGGGAAGCTCTTACTGGATCCAAAAGATGTGCTGATGAGCCTGCTCTCCTAGTCAATGACTTTTATCGATGCCTGCATCGTTTTGTCATTAAATGAGTAATAGGGAAATGTTTTTCCCCTCTGTGCAATCAATAGTGGTGTCTTTAAACTCTTTTTAGCTCACTCACTTTTTTCCCAGAGAAGAACTGAAACCAACCGTTTTCAGAGGTTTTTCCTTTCAAGAGAATAAACTTAAAAAGTTATATGAGATAATATGAATTTGAGAGAGAATTCCTTTTTATTTAGTTATTACAGTTAGGACAAGGATCTGTGAACTGCATGCCAAATAGGAGTGGATCATGGTTTTGCACCAGGTTACTATGGCAACAACTATAGACTACAGCGTTTGATTTGAAATGGAGGGCAATCCTTTAGCTGGATACTTTCAGGGTTCAGGTTTTTGTCTTTACCACCCCATTTGAAACACAAATTGCTCCTGTTTGGCTTACTTGTCGCATGGAACATTTGAAGCAGAAAAAAAACATTCACACAACTGGCAAATATCATTGTGAGAACTAGTTATATTTTAATCAAATTCATCTTTCAATTAAATATTTTTTTAATACATAGTACTCTTCCAATGACTAGCTTTACATCTAATACAGAGGCTCACATGCAGTGTGGTATTGCAAGACAGAAAGCTAGTTGGATGTCTGGACAACACAGAGCATAGGCATGCAAGTAGGTGAAGTATTCACATTTGTATAGTCAGGGGCTTTTGGGCCTTTTTCCGTATATGAGAGTGAAGAGACAGGAAGTAAGTGTATAGAGAGATAGGGTCGGTCTAGGACATGACGTCAATCAGACTCAAAAGTGTGTCCCCTTGGACACCTGGACTCAAGGGTGGTTCACAGGATAAGCACAAGACATAAGTAGCTAGTCACTCATTTGGTTGTTCAGCCTATTTCGTCTCATTACTGTCTAGTACATGATGGCAAGTGCTAAACTGAATGTCAACTCTTCAGCATTAGGCTAATTAGGGAATAAAGAAGTGAAATGCACGTTGGCACTTCAAAGCCTATTTTACCAGTTTCATTCAAAAATATCTTGCCTATATGCCTGACAAAAATCTAACAATATGCCCCTCCCTGAGGAGAAAGCAAGCAGAGATCAGAGAGACAGAGAGAGAGAGAGAGAGTTTCCCTGATCTCCTCTGTGGCTCTAGTGTGCTGTATTGATTGGTGCCTCTCATCAGGGCTGCAGTGTCTGAGCTCCCCGGTGTCACAGTGAAGCAGTGGGATGAACCTAATCATCTTCAGGGAAGCAGACAGCTCTGATTACTCGGCAGCACAGGCAGAGAGCTGCACAAATCTGAGAAAATGTCCACGATTGATGAATAATGTGTAAAATGACCTTTCCAGCAACACTGTAGCTATTGTCTACATTCTCATTCATCCTTTAGTTTTTACCATAATTAACATGTATTTGGCAGCATCGTTTATTGGGATCATTTAAAGCACTGATTTGGAATTTTACATTTCTTTAAAGTAGCCTAGCTTTTGTATTCACAAAAATAAAAAGAGAACTGTTCACATGCCTTCATATAGAAGCTTTCTCAAGTGTCACTAACTGTGGTCTGAAAATTTAGGCATTATGCTGTAAACACATACACACACACACACACACACACACACACACACACACACACTAAAAGGTTCTTATCCCCTCTGATGACAGAGCCTCATAAGAAGGTCATAGGCAATAACAATCACTTTCTTTCATTACTTTGCATCAAAATTTGCTGCAAGGAGGAAGAGAGGTGACAGAGAGAAAAAGACAGAGCACACCAAAGAAAAAGACAAGAAAAAGAGAGATGAGGTGGAAGACTTTGGGGTGTGTGTGTGTGTGGGGGGGGGGGGGGGTGAAGTAAATGTAAAGAGCCCTCCACCTCTCCCTCTCTCTTTCTCTCAGTCTCTCTCCTTTCTCCCTCTTTCCTCGCTCTCCTCTCTCCATCCCCGGCCACCTTTTCTCTGCTCTCATTTATTTCAATTTGTCATGCTTTGCTCTCCTCCCACTGAAAGAGAGGGAGCGGCTGCAGACGAGAGATGGGGAGAAAAATTGGTATCTGCGCTGAGGCCGTAATGAAACATTTAGATGCGAGTGGAGCCATGCCTCTGCATTAATGTCTCCGATGAAGGGAGATGGCTTTTGGCACCCTGCCCACTCTACCTAATAACCCTTTAATCCAGGTCAAAGTGGGACACTTCTTCTTAGTAATCAGTGCTGGCACTTTCTTGGGTAGGCTGTATTAGGGCTGGAGAGGGCTTGCTGCTTGGCTTTGGGAGGAGGGCACCATAGCAACATGTTCTCAACTCAATTCTGTGGGCAAAATGTGTGAGGGAAAGTCAAACACAAAAATCACAGTGGTTGCTCAGGTACTCTGAAAAGATCACGAGTTGCTACCAAAACAGATAAAAGCCACAGAAATAGTCAACTTGAATATTGTTTCGGGAAATTAGTTATAACATGCTGTCGGGCATTAGGAACTCTATCATCATAGGTTGTAAACAACATTTTTAAAAATGCCCAGAAAACTTCTCTCAATAAATCTCAGTTTAATAATCACAGCCATGTGCAGATGAGTGGTGATGATGGTTAGTTGGATTCAGTGGGAAGTAAGAGGGGATGCTTTGAATATGCCCTTTGACCTTTGATTTCATTCTTAGTTTGTAAAGATGGCTGAATGTGTCTGGCAAACTGAAAAGATAGTGGCCTGTTGGACTGATCTACTATCCTGCAAGCTCATCCAAACTGGTGACAAAAAGTCATTAAAAGGAATGTCTAGAGTAGTCTGTCAAAATGTTCAAAGTTACAAGCAATAGAAGGTCTGTCCCTCAAGTTACACTATTTGGGTAAATAGCTTTTTAATGAATGGCTTTTTAACCACTTAAATCCCTCTTTTATCACTGACAGACACACTCTATCCATAACTTAATGGCCAACACTATCAAATGTTCAATAGCATTTTTCTGAGTGCCACTGTGTTATCATTTTAGCTTGGCATTCATTCATTCATTCCCCATAAAAATCAATGTTTCTTTGTGTCACAGATTTTTCATCTCTGGCAAATCTTCCTTTTGTAAACTGCCCTCTCACCTCGGATGAGAAAACTAGAGGTAAATAGATGACGTCGTCCAGCCACAATGTTGCCTTTGTGAGATGGATGCCTTTCTAGGTATGGTGACATTTACACATCCTCTCACTTACACTGCTATGACATGTGGCAGCCATTACTACCAGCATCATACAATAGAAATCATGGAAGCACTATTTTGTGCCATGCAGTTGTGCCTATGATGCTTAAACAAATGTATAGATATGTAGCCTACTTAAGGAAATGTATAAAGGCACTGCAGGCAGTTACTTTGTTTCTCTGTGTAAAGATGGCAGCCTCCATGTTTATATGTGTAAAGGCACTGATGGCGGCCTCTATGTTTGTCTTACATCACAGGCTGTTCTTGTAGTGACAGGCAATAAACTAGGGGCATGTAGTGCTATAAGAAATGGTATTGATTGTTTGTGCGCAAATAAACAGGGCAATCGGTTTTAACAATACATAATTATGGCACCACATTCCCAACATGAATCCATGTTGAATCCATTCTGGCTACACAAAGCAGCACTTTAGGACATGTTGATGTCATTTTAGAAAAACATAGTCATTCCATCATTCCAATTTAATCATTCTAAATTTCATACGTGAGAAAGCACAATCACTCATTTTAGGTTTGTTCAAATATGGATTTTTGCATTCTCACTATGCTTTAATCGTGCTTCTCTCAGTTAGGAACTAGGTACCCTGCTCTTTAGTAGGTCGGCGTTTCTCTGTCCATAAAAAATATTGCAAGCAGAAAACTTACCAAAAGGACAAAAAGACTGTATTTTCACTAGTAGAGGTTCTGCATTTAAAAAAAGTTCCTAGTAAAATAACTGATTTGGTTCATTTTTGCTCCGTGAACTGTCCTTGAATCTTTGAATACTTGAATTTTATGCTCTGTTTCAAAATGATGATGGACGTTGGACAGATACAGACAAAACTTTAAAAATGCAACAAGCACACAGCACTTCTACCCGTAATCTCCAACAGGCATATTTCCAAACTCCCTAACCATCAGGAACACTTTTTTGCCACCAGTAACCTGTGCAACCTGATGAATGATCTTTGGTGCAATTGCTGTGCTGGGACTCCAAAGCTTAAACTGGGACTTTAAAACTTAAAAGTTTAAAGCCAGAAGAATGCATTACCATTTGTCACACTACAGAAGATGCACCCCACAACAGCCAATGGCTGTTCAACAGCAGATGAGACGGCCAAACTTTTTCTAATGTATAAAAATCAAGATCTTCGCACCATTGTCGGCGTGCCACTGAGAATCCCTCTGCATGCCAACTGCAGTACTCCTGCCAGGGGTTGCTGACCATTTACAACCAAGCATACTTATGTGTAAACAGCATCAGAGTCTTGAGAAGGCATTACAGTGATAAAATGTGGTTATAGCCTGAGGCAGTTTTCATGTCCAGGGTACGATATTCCTACATAAGAGCTGGAAGTGTATGTACTCCTCTCTGAGTATGAGGCTCAGAAAGATCATTATACCTTTCCTACAAAGCCCTGCTCCTCCACAAATGATTTACAACAGTCCCAATAACTTTCTGATCTCCTTACACCTACAGTCGCCTGGAGATTAGGGCCATTTGGCCATCCCTCACTCCAGATTGGGACTGAGCTTCTATGTTGGTGCCTTCTGTGGAACAAGCTACCCCTCTACTCCTTTATCGCCCTTTTTTGGGCCTGTGGATAACACACACACAAGGAGAAATCTGATGTGAATCAATCAAAGCTCTGTTTTTTTCGGTCAAAAAGGGCTGTCTGTTGGAAAAAGTACCAGAAAAATGAAGAATGGCTGCTTAGGTGCCCTGCTGCAATCTTGCATTAAATTTTTGTGATGGTGATTTCGAGTGGTCAGTAATGTTTACTGATACTCTGACACAAAAATCATCACAAAGTGTGACTTCCGTGAGCTTGTATTGCTTCAAACTCTTAGGCGGAAGTTTTACATGCGGGTGTGATGGGTTTAGAAAAATAGGTTCAAAATTGAGAATGAATGGTCAAAGACCTGTCGGAAACCATACTTTGCAGCAATTATTGTGTCAGCGTGTCAGTGAACATTGCTGATCACTGTTTACATTTCACATTTTGTTTGTTTGTTTGTTTTTTTACACATGATTCATAGCATCCATGTCACCAGTTTTTGGATCATCACAGTGTAGTGTTAGACCTGCACAGAGAGTTGGGTGGAGTTGGGTAGATTTGGGCCTATTGTGACACTCATGAGACACTGTGTGCTTTTTCATGTGTCAACTGTCAGATTCTTGTTTCAATTTGATGTTCAGTCATTACAGTACAAATCTCTGCCATTGTCTGCTTACGACTCATCCATAGTTTTCATACCAGCAACCTTAGAGGCTGCGTGTCATTTTTTCTGCCCTTCAACACCCCTTTTTGCCTGAGGACCCATTCTATAGCTTTACATTTTGATAGACAACATTCCCCAAGTCTGAGCAGCACACACTAGGACTTATCATTTATTATAATGGCATCATGCACCAGCAGGGTCAATGTCTCCTGTCACCACTGTCTGTCAGTGGGTTCAATCAATGAGTAATTACATCTGACTGCGCTCATAAATAATGCTGTGTGCTCTCTCAAGGTTGCCAGTAATTGTGCCATATATAAATATTACATAAATATGATCATTGGCTCTCCCTTTTTAAGCCTTTTGTGTAAACATGATGCATTCTAAAATGACTGTCATTCATTTGACACTATCAAAAGGGCCTCAAACAGAAGACATTTAACCATAAAAATGTAGCACTGGCCATACAGATGTATAACTTGTTGTTCTCTGTACAATTTCTTTTCTGAATTACGCTCATATGTACATTTGCTATGTGAACCTCCCCTGTCCTGGACTATTTTGGTCGTTTAATTCTCATGTCGTAGCAAAACTTCTGGAGAACAAATCATCCTGAGTATTTGCAAAAAAATAACCTTAAACTAGCCTAGAAATGTAGACGTACCCTAGCAGTAGCAAATAGTTTGCTCAGCAGGTACATCTAGCCATGCACCATAGGGCCTCAGCAGGTCTTCTACCAAGGCTTGGAATCACAACGCTCTATCTTTGTAGAGAGTCATTGGACGGACTTAGCATGATGAAGACAGGGCTGTGATGGTGCAAAACAACTAAGATGGCTGTGGTCAAGGAACAACTGTTGTTTGACTTTGGCATTGGAAGAGTAAGACTTGGGTTTTCCTGTAAAAGCTGAGCAGAAAAAAAAGAATGCCACATTTTCTGTTACCATACCACAATGCCATACATTTTGATGTTAGAGTCTGGCTTGTCAGGCTAGCCCTTAACCACATGGAGCGGTTTCCAGCCTATAGAATAGTGTCATTTAATTAATTTAATTGATTAATAACTGAAAATATGTATGAGGAGCACTTCGATGCTTAGGGTATGAATAACTGCAGGGTGAAACCTTGGAATGCATTTTGAGTATCCTACTGCAGAATGACAGGAATGGATAGAAAGGGAATGCGAGTAAATTCTTGACTTCTTGTTGTGGCTAAACCTGCGTGATTATAGGGATTCAAAGATGTGTTACAAACAACCACACAATAAACTAGATGTACTGACAAACGATGCATAATGTCACCGCCAAACATTGCAGCATGTGCTATCCGGACAAAATGAAATCCAGAGAATCTTCCCTATTCTCGACACATCTTTTGAAACACAACTGTTATGTGTTTGCTCCTGTGAGTCATACATGTCAATAAACATACATACTTCCTCACAGTCTTCACATACTTCAAGTGTATGTGCATGGGTGCGTACTGCTGCTGCTGCACAAGAACACTCAAGTGGACCTACATGCACAGTGAGACTCCCTCGGCCCAGTGTTCTGGAGCAGAAAACAAATTCTATTGAAAAAAGACAAAAACAAGGAAGAAAGCAGAACATTTTTATGACAATAGCAACACATCCAAGAGCTAGACTACTGTAGATAATACATATTACTGTGGCACAGAGAGTTAATTTTGTATGGTTCTTATACACTTTTCTGAGGTTTGTTATGTGTGGGAGCTACCAGGTTAGTGTCTGACTGACTTGGTATGACTTCATAGTTAGATAGATTAGAAACTGATTAAACTGTAGTGCCCCTTGTGTATTTGAGCCTCTGTGATTATATCAGTATGATAATGACAAATAACAATGGAATTTTAGCAAGACAGACTCACAGACACAAAAACACACAATGCTCACTGACATAAATGTCCATCATGACAACGTGAATGTATTGCGACCTTACACTGAAGCAGGTTGCCATGGTGAGCCAGGGTCTGTATGAACATGTATATATTCAGTGCATGAATGCACGTCCTCTGGCTTTGGCTTATTGTTGCATTCTTCACCACTTCTTTTCTGCCACACTCTTCCTCTTAGCCCAGCTGCTTTGAAATTAAATCTGACAGGCAGTAGGCATGTTGAGTGACTTTGATTATGTGGTTTTTGAAAAGTGCTTTTCTCTGATCACTTTAGGACAGAAAAAAGTAAAGAGTGAAAATGGTGCTAAAAGGGTGCAAACAATATTGTGTTTTGAACAAAAAAATAGACTTCAAAAGCAGATGTGTAGGTGCAGACGAAATAAACACTCTTCTGTCAATGACAATTTATATCTCAGAGAGCATAGACAAGAGACGCACAACTGTACAAAACTACCCAAAGCACCATAGCATGAAAAAATCTGACATACTCTATGACAAAGTGATTTGGGCTCCTAAAAGATCTCACATTTGCGAACATCTGGCAAGCTTTATTTTAATCTGTTTGCTACAAGCTACAGGTTGACATACATAGTTTGGAGCAGAGGAAATCAATGCTACATTGATTCCTTGTGAAACTATTCAGATGTGCAGAGCTATTGGCATGTGACTACTCTTCAGAGGAGTTCAATTTGAAGATACTGCTCAGAAATGCTATTGGTCGGCTTTAATCAAACTTAATTTGCTTTAGCCTGGCTCTGCCCACTAGACTGTTCTGATGACAGCACTGCCCATGTAGGCTACTCCTGTTAGTGCTGTGTCTCATACACCTGAGGAAAAGGTCTGTGAGGTAGCCACGGGTCACGAGGACTCAGGAGGTTAATCACCAGAGACCTCTTGGGAGGGCATGAAATGAGGAATTCTCCTCTCCCGTCTTCCTCTCTCTCTCTTTCCTTCAGCTGGAGGCCTGAGGGCCCTGCCATCCAATCACATCCAATCGCCTATCCTGCCCGAGTCCAGTTCAATCACTGTGATTGCCGGCAGAGCTGAGTTCTCACTCTCCCTAAAGCTAGCAGCAATTACTGGAAGTGTCTCCTCACAGAGGTGGAATCTGGAAAACAACATGACAGCTCAGGTGGATTAATTAACATGGGAGATATGAAAAGAGTTAGGATGAGGTGATGTGCTCCATTTTAAGATGCAGAGGCGAGAAGGGAGTTTTCATGGGAGACTGACTAATTATTTTTGGCTCTTGGTATAGCACAATTAAACAAATATCACAAACTCTTGATCAATACTCGTGATCCATTCCAAAGGAAGAAGCTGAAAATGGCAAAAATGACAGGATAAAACTTGAAAGGTCATTTATATACAGAAATGTGACACAATGGAAAACATTAAACGATATTATGTATGTGTCCACAAAGAAAAAATAAGGTCTATAGTGTGTGTGTGTGTGTGCGTGTGTGTGCGTGTGTGTGTGCTGTCATTTTCAATGGCCATCACAATACACAAAGTTCCTTCTAGTTTTTTTCCTCCTGAAATGTCATGGCCATCTTCAAAGGCCTTGAAGGGTGGCCCTTTTTTAAAAGCAATATTGGCAGTAAACACGTGGATGGTTTGGACAATATCTGACTTTACCATCAGCATGTGTGGGGGGCGATAATCGTAATGGGAAAATGGCACCTGAAACGTTTGAACTTTTGCTTTTTCTTCTTCCATCTATGCATGATGTGCCCTGTCATCAGCTGCGGCCTCCAGGAGCCACTAGCCCCATTTTCCATATTTTCCAAGCTGTCGTTTGTACCTTATCATTTCTAAGCATTTAAACTTTGTATGCAAAGGAAGAGAAGTGTAGGGAGTAGATTTGGGAGAGGGTGTACATGTTATAGTCAGAGCTCATCCTGTTGCACATCCTGTTCACATGAACCACTTACTTTCTCTTTCTTTTAGACATTAGAACTGTGTAAGTTTAGAATTTGAGCAGGTCACACCCCACATATGGGCAACATGCTGTTTGTAGGTTAATTTACCAGCTTCATAGTCACCTTGATGGTTAAATGGCTTATTACTAGGTGAATAAGCCCCTGGCACTGCTAAGCGCAGTTACAAGTACTTGCAATATGAGAACGCAAGCCGATGAAAACTAAACTGAAACTGAGTTGTTCTGAGTTTTCTCTGGGCCAGCAGGGGGCAGGCTTAGCAGCGTGCATTGTTGGTTTTTTCATTGCTGAGTTTGAGAACCTGACACAAGTCATAGCAAAATGAGGCCTCGAGACAAGCTCGAACCATTTTCCTTCTTGTGCCAAAGCTTCAAAACACAGGACACAATGATATCTGGTGATTTGGAAATATTATAGCAGGCACGAAACTGAGATTCCTTGCGACACATTGTTTATTAATTTAAACTTCCATGAGACATGAAAGCTTAAGAATGCTGTGTGTGCATTTTCTCATTTCTTACAATAATGTGTTGCTGTGTGTCTATATAATATATTATGCCTTGCGTTAAAATGTGTGTATTTGTCTCACTTAACAAAAATGTAAACACAGACACTTTGTATTAGGTCATCGATTGAGGTAATCCTATACATGGAAGCGTCACATCCTCTGATTGCATTCTGTCTCCCATCCATGTATGAAGTGCAGGGGATGCTGCTTAGCAGCTGTGAAATTGGCGGAGTCTCCTACTCTACAGGTTGACACATCTGACGTTTAAACAAGTGGCTCCTTTTAACATATTCCTTGGTAAGCTTAATGATTTATAAATCTAGGTTTTGATAAGAGTTATGCAACACACATTATATCGATTAGAAAAGGCATCTTATTTACTAGTGTTGTCAATCAATTAAAAAAAAAATCTAATTAACCACAAGAGAAAATTGTACCCCTGGTTAGCGCAGGCTTCAGCAAAGTGGCACTCCTCAGTTTTCTTTACTCCCAATGTGAAAGAATTTAGCTGCCACAGGTTGTCTATGACAGGGGTGACCGACCACATGATTTTTTTTAACCCCTCCCTTCGCTCTAATTTACCGTAGTTTGGCATGGAACAGAAGCCACAAGCACCACCGTTATGACCCTTGAGTTACTCATGGGCAAGCTTAAAAAGTCATTTATAAATGTTTTGTAAAACATAGACAAGCCTCACTTTAGAAGAGCTCCCAAAAACACTTAACTATCCAGTTATAACCCTTTTGAGTTAATCATGAATGTTTTGTAAAACATTTATGCATGCATTTATGCATCTGTCAAATATTTGCAGTTTAGCGTATATTAGCGTAGGCTTAGCAACTGGTTAATAATAAGAATATAACCACATTAAGAATAGGAAACAAATAACACATCATTTATTAAGAGAGTGGGTTAATTATTAGATACATTTGGGAATAGCTAGTTCATAATAACTTAACACTTACCTAGTGGTTTAGAAATGGAAATCAGATAACTTCAACATGAGTAATTTTGATTAATAAACCAATTTTTTTCAGATTTAAAGGTTCAGTTTAGTAATGGAAAATGGCTTCTTTAACCTCTTTGTCTAGTAAATTATTTTATAAGTACAGAAATTTAGTTTGTAGGTATTATTTAGATAGCCATATTCACCAAAATTAATAGATATGTTTATGAATGATTAACTGATGAAAAATAATGAAGGGATTATTGATAACAAATGATTAAAAAAGTGTTAACTAAGACTTAACCAATGCTTAATAAATGCTTAATAGGGAGTGGTTATTGTAAAGTGCTACCAAAAATAAATTGCTGCAGAGAGCTCGAGAACCTGACATGCTGTGTTCTCATTCCTATCCTATGTCAAGAGTCAATCTGTTTACCATGGTGCCGTTGCCACGGTACCTGTTACACAGGCTTGCCTGGTACTGCTTTAAATGGCATCAGCTCTAATAATGCAGTAAGTCAGAGCATTAAAGGGTGTCCTGCCATGCAAAACTGTTTTCACCTGTTATTTTTGAAATATTTGTTTGAGTTATATGGTGCATGTGAAAATGTAATAAAATCTCCACTGTCTGCAATAGCCAGTGGGAAGAAATACATGGAGAAATCAGGCCAATCCAAAAAGTAGATCTAGTTAATGCAAGATAGACCAAGCTTGAGCCACTGGCAGATGGCACTGCATTATCGCCCAATCCATGCTCTCCTGTATTTGATTAGTGCCCGTCCCATGAAATCCTATCTATGCATGATCACTGAATATCCATGAAATAAAATAAATAACAGGCAGAACAGCAACATCTCGTTTTCAGTATGCTGAATAGCAGGAGGTTAGGGACAAACAGTATGTTTTCAGTATGCTGAATAGCAGGAGGTTAGGGACAAACAGTATGTTTTCAGTATGCTGAATAGCAGGAGGTTAGGGACAAACAGTATGTTTTCAATATGCTGAATAGCAGGAGGTTAGGGACAAACAGCTGGAGTGAATTTTTGGAGAAGTCTGTTATTATTTCTGTGTCCAGCACATTTTAAAAAGAATAACTTGTCAGCTTTGGCAAATACAATGGTTTTCGTAAGCTTTAACCTGTGGTTGTAACAGTAACCTTATCTAGTTATGTTAGCTAGTGTGAAATCCTACACATTACCACTGCAAAGTGCAATTGGTAGATGTGCTTATCATAGTCTATATCCTCCGACATTTTTAGTTCCTCGACCCTTCAAGCTAATGTAAGTAGCCTATTCACTTCACATGCCTTGCCACGCTGACATGCTACAGCTCATTATCATAGACAGAAAAACAAGGTGCTTTACTCTAGGACCTTTTGAATAGGTTGCACATAGCGTTGTTAAAGTCTCCTTGGACCTTTTTCAGCCCAACTGAAGTTACATACCATCTCTGGAGATCTCAGAGAACAATTTGAAATACCACATAGATGTATGGAAGGGCACCTTTAACTAGAACTGAGATCACTTTATATTGGCTGAATTGTGGCATTGTAAATGTAGGCCTATATGTCAGTAAGTAGATATTTATTGGTGATCAGATTTATCTGTGGAGTAGGATCTCCATATTCAAGTCTAAATACATGCAGTTGTTGAGAAGAGGCTGCTGGAAAGAAGTATAATTTTTTAAATTATTACACAAAATGAAACAATGGTTTAATTAACAGGACCAAATTACAGTCAGCCAACTGTAGATGTAAAGAGGTAAATTTGAGTACAATTTGTAGGAACTGGGTCATTCCAAGTCAATTCAACCAAGGCCCATGCAGTTGATGACCAGGTGTAGCCTACCTGTGTTATACAGGAGACACTCTGTAAAATATTTTTTTTGTCAAAGTTGACAAGCCAATAGCTCAAGAACCAAACCATCTAGGAGGCTCAAATTTTGCAATGGGAGCATAAATAGGAATATTATGTAGCAAAATCTTCATGTTGGGTCTCGATTAGAGGTGGGAAACGAGAACCGGGAAATCGAGTAGAAACGAAATTCGAATGCCTCAATTCACTGTGATGGTATCCCTCTGACACTATCAATTCTCTTGTCAATGCCAGCATGTTTTTCAAACAATGAGTCTTTCTGGTCAATGGGTCTTTCTGAATACAAAATTGAAATAGATAACACCATTTTACATGGTTTCCCTCGTTCTAATAAGTAGTAGTATAGTAGCATAGGCTATATTATATCCCTATGTGCTGATACTGAAAATCTGTGTAAAAATCGTCTAAACAGAAAAGAATTGATAAGAGAATTGATGAAGATTTGGACCAATAAGCAGAATCGACAATGGCATTGATATTGACATAATCCTATCAGTCTCTATGACCCTGCATGGTCACAGCAGTCCCTCAAAGGTGATCAAAATTTTATTGGACTTCTCTTTTGCAATTCTTTCATTTTTATTTTCCACCCCAAACACTGGATAAGACAGAACATTGTTAGTTAATACAGAATATTCCACTTCATAAATGTTTGCCCAAAGTTTCTGCACTTTTTGATTTTGTGAGGATCATCCATCCTTCTCTTTCAAGTCAGTTGCAACACACTATGCTAGTTTGAAGGGCGCTAACAGCAATGGGAGCATAAAGAGCTAGCACAACGTTCTACAGCATTCTCTTTCTTCATGCATTTCTTTGCTGGTCCTCTTTGCAGAGAGAGAATAGGGCTCAGCCTAGGAGCTGGGTGTCACCAGTAATAAGGCCCTCTGGGAGTCAGTACAGTAGGAAGGTCTGGGAACTGTTGGAGCACACTGGGGTTTGGGGGTCTCACAGCCTACTTTTCTGAAGGCTGTCATAGGGTGAAAGGCTTTGAGACGAGGCTGGGTTTGCAGAATTAGACTGGGTAAAAATGTATTGATGTGAAAGTGTGAGCCACCAAATGTGAGTTGAACTTGACAGAGAATATGTGCAATGGACTGAGGGTGGCAATTTATCTTCCAACATGCATCTCATTCCTTGCAGCAGATCCCTATATGACTAAACTGACATTTTTTGGACAATTACCAAAAATATAGCCTACTGTATGTAGGCCTATTTGCTGATCAAAATACGTACATTCTATGTCTCACTGACTAGGAATGACTTTCTAAGATATTTTTAACTGTGTGTTGGCACCCTGTATGATGCACATGTGTATACATGTACATTTGTGTTTGTTTGGGCATTTTTGGGACATGTTTGTGCAAGGAAAATAAAAATGTGTGCTTAACCCTGTTCAAAAATATAAATTCAATGGGGAATCTATGTCTGGGTGCTAATGATGAAAATAAAGCAAATAACATGAGACAGTAATGCACAATTGTTAATTTAGTCTGCATAAAGGTTCACAAATGAGGCATAACCAAATGGATTGCTGGGTGAACTTGGGTTACCAGCTAAGTCAAATTTGTAAAATCTGTGTAAAAACAGTTTGAGCAGATTTTTTAATTTTCTACAAACCTGCACAAACAATGCAAACAAACAAACAAACGATACACAAACAAAACCGATTTATGCATTATTTTCAAATATCTGCCAATTATCACTCCTGTCGCATTTCCTTCCTTCTGATGTCTTTATGTAATCCCATTTGACCTTTATGCTGGGGCTTCCCAGATCTTCCACAGGAATTTTAATAGTGATTTCTATCTTGGACATACCCTAATAAATGAAAGAGTTCCTTTCATAAATTCCTTTTCAGCTCAGTTACTAGTTTAATCATTGATTTCGGAAATGTTCTTCCAATGCAAAGTCCACAGGAGAGGCTTTACATGGGAATGCATGTCATTCTTTCATACAGATTAAAAAATAAAACAGAATGTCAAATGCAAATATGAAGCAACAAGGACACGTGAAAAGCAGTAAGTCACTGACTGTATGGTGTCTGTATCTGAGTATGTTCCAGGTATCAACCATGTGCTCATGTTGTGGTTACTAAGTCAGAGAAGGTGTCAAAGAAGGACACACAGCCTTCCACTCTTTCATAAACTATCGAGGCGTACATCCTTGCAAGCTAAAAGGCAATAGAAAGAAAGACAGAAAACACTCACCATAACACTCTTTTCATTCGCAAATGGCTGAACATCCATTAATGGTCAAGACGTCCCTAGAGGATTCTACTGGAAAGTCTTATGATTCAATTTGTCAAGCACTGGCTATGAGCTCAGCTAATTAGCCTCACAGAAGGGGTTTTTCTTGACTGTTTGACTGGGGGAAACTTTTTCTGCATGTTCCGCTATGTGAGCCCACCCTTCAAATCCAGCCCGCGATGCAAGTCTGCATCCAGAGTAGGAATGCCATAGATGACTCCAATTAGGTGTCTGTGGGTGAAATAAAGAGTTTGTAGGAAAACCCTTGAACTTCAAATAAACTAGCAAACTTCTAAAACTCTAGACACAGATTCCAAAGCTGTGTAGTTGAATGCTCAAGGGAGATATGAAACAGTGATTTGTCTACCACGGTACAGTGATAATGGCATATCATAAAACATTGATTTAAAAAAAAAAATGACAGGAATCTGCAGCTGCGTCAATCTGCATCATTGAGGATTTTTTCAAGTGCATCAGTGAGGTTCTCCCAAAGTACATTCATAAATTAGTCTGAACTCTCACTAAATTGAATGATTCCTGTTTCTCCCAGGAGATTTGCAGTTCTCTTCGAACCTTACAGTCCATAAAAGCATACTCTGCTCCTCACTCAACACAATTATCCCTTAATTCTCCTTAATTCTAGGTAAATAGTTTAGAAATGCAATGATTTTTAAAGTACAACATATATGTTCAATGGCCACTGCAACAGAGAAAAAAGTACATTGTTCTCATAACTCTCTCTACTCATAACTCTCTTATTTACTTGTTCTTCCCCACAGATATTGAAAGAAGTGCATAAAATCATTTTCTGCATTATTTTCTGTCATTTCTTTCCCTTGTCTGTTCTGTCTTCATGACGCTCGAAAACCTAAGGGTTGAACTCCTTGAAGTGCCACGTGGCAATTAGTTTCCTCCCACACACTACACATCCAGATGCTTCTTAAAGTAATGCAGAGACAAGTAATTAAACTCTGAGGCGTATTTGTGTGTATGTAGAGGGACTGAATGAAGGGGTGGGCAGATATGAAAATGTGCCGATGGACGAGAGAAAAACAACTACCTCTCCCATTTCCTCCCTCAAAGAAGTGGGAGAGGAGGGAATAAAATAGCTTAACCTTTAAATTGAAGGTCACCCTGGTTGAAATAATTGCATCGCCCACACTGCATTCCAAGACTAGGCCCAATTCATCAGGCAATTATTCTTAATTGCATTAAAAATATATCAAATTAAAGTGCATTGAAACTGAAGAAATTGTTAACAGTTCCATTTCTCTTGCAAGAATTCATTTATTTCAGCTCATCCTAGACCAGCTGTTTAAGTTTCATTGTTGATAGAGGCAAGCTCATAATGAGCATAAGTGCCATTGGTTTAAAACACAGTATACTAAAGGCCTTTCAGAATTAATGTTGAATGAAAGTGGAGGACATTTTTTGTCTAGTAACATTTCTGTTATCTTGCCTCTAGAATTTCCACTTCAAACTTGGAGGTAGGAGATGTGTATAGTAGAGTATGGTCTCTGCATTTATCCCAGTCGTGAATTAGTGAAACACACGCAGCACACAGTGAATACACTATGAGGTGAAGTACACACTAACTCAGAGCAGTGGGCTGCCTGCTACAGCAGCACCCAAGGGGTTAGGTCCCTTGCTCAAGGGCACTTAAGCGGTGAATGTACTGGTCAGAGATCGAACTAGCAACCCTTCGGTTTTCACGTCACTGCAGTACAGTAGAAAGCATGCTCATTGCAGTGTGCTTAAATTGTTGTTGCAAATTCTGTCTTCCCTCATATCAGATTTACACAGATTCTGTATCCTCATATTTGCCAAGTGCACCCTACTTACTTTCTGGTGGTTAACTGGAAAGTGTATGACTATGTGTGTGTCAAAGCTTTTCAAAATATTAGCTCAACTCAAATGGGCTCCCCCTAGGCAAAGTTTGACGTGAAGCACCATGGTGTCTCTGAGGAGCACAGCCCCCCCTACACCCCTGCAGCTCTAAGATCTCTATAGGCTGCTCTCTCTCACAAAGGGGTCCCTCTGCCAGAAAATCCTCTGTCTGATAACAGTAGAGGGGTGGCTTAGGTATATGCACTGCTCCAATTTTGCTCTTGACACTTTGTTCATGAAGTTTGTTCGGGCACAACATGCAACAGGGGGAAAGGAACACAGTCGTCACACTTTACAAACATTGGGCTGTGGCTCCCAGAAGAGAGAATCTGTTAGCTGTTGGTTTGTTTAGGGCAGTGTTCATATACAGTCTGTTCTGCCCATTTACATAACACAAGGTGGCACAAATGGCCTACTCTATGAGCAGTTGGACTTCTGTGAGCAGTGACAATTAACAGCATGTTTTCGTCACAGAAATTCTTTGAAATCATATAGATAATTCATTTTTTTTAGCTAAGTACTTTACCATTGCCACCATACCATCTGAAAAATGTATGCTATTGTCTGACTATATATTACATGTGCTGTTAAATCACACGTGTTTTGGCATGTACACAAAGTGTTTTCCATCCTTGGATGGAATGGAAAAATCCTTGGATAATGGAATTTAAATGTAAATAATCCTGTCTACAGAGAACACTTCTATATCCAAAAAATATGAATTTGTTGTATGTGTCAATCATTGTGTGTGTGTGTGTGTGTTTGTGTGTGTGTGTGTGTGTGTTTTATGGAAGCTTCACTGACCATCTGCAACTCTTGTCAGGCTTTGCCAAATTCTCTCCGAGGGACTAGGCACATGAGAAAAGAAACAAGCCCGTACCCATTGGATGTGGATGCGTCCTGTCCTGGCTCCATCTTGGACGTATTGGTGGACTGAGCTGTTCTCAGTGAGTGCCTGCCTTATTTGCTAAAGTTCAAAAGTGATTCATTGAACCATGGGTCACGTCTGTTCTCTCAATATTGAGGGCTGTTTGTGCCATGGACATAACCTTCTGAATTCTCTGTCAAGCTCGGGTGATTTTGAGCTACCCTATTGCAATTTTTCCCAGTACTTTAAGCCACATCCAATTTTTCCCTCACATTGCTATTGCTGGTGCATGTAGGTTGGCAGCGTTTTCTTTTTAATTTGCTTGGAGACAAAATATTTAGGCAGCCAGCCTGGAAGCATGAGAGAGGGTGGTGATCAAGCGAGAGCCATGTGACAGGCTCGCTGCTGTCCAGGCAGTGCAGATTAAAGGCCAGAAAAAAAGAAATCTCTTAATTTCAAATATTCAGTGTGTCTGTGCACAGGCAGTGTCTGCAAAGACACACTGAGATCTTCAGATGTCATGCCCTGTCGCTGGAAAACATGATTTATTTCTGAGAGATGCATAAAGGCAGTCTTCAGTCAGGTAACTGTGCAAGCATCATATGGGATGCATATACAGCAGATGCAGATAGTTTAATAGGAGGAGACATCACTCTACTGCCTCATATGTATTGAGGCAGTTCATAACGTACAGATGGTGGAGTTGAGAGATTCAAAGCCGCATTGTTGGACGCATACAATTGACAGCTAGTCTTTTGTTTACAACTATCTCCATCGCCATGGTAATAGCCATGCCACAAATGTTGGTCCAGGTGCAGTGAGCAAATTGTCTTTTTAGTGTTATTCCATCAATCAAAAGAGTAAATATTAACATTGTTCAAAATGGGAATTCACAGCATATACTAGTATGACCCACCAATTTGGAGTTATGGATATCCCTCCATTCATGTAGATGGGCCTTGTCTTGTCATTCCAAAATAGCTGCCTGAGGCATCACCAAGATGGATGCTGAGTGAAGAGACCTGATGGGAGGCTAGTTTTTCGAAGACAAAATCAAAATCCCAAAAAACAACAAGCAGAGGTCAGTTGTCAAAATGACTAAATTCAGACAAACGGTACAAAGTAAAATACAATGCTGATAACACAAATAACAAAAATGTTCAATTAACTGTGCAATCTTGCTAATGCACTGAACCCTGAACACAACATTAAACAGCAGCACTAGGGGATCAGCAAGAATACAAGGAAGTTCTGGGTATATGAATTTGTGGAAAGTGACACCTTTGCAATGAAACCTATACAGACCTATACAAACCTATGTCTTTCAGATAAATAAAAAAATGGTACAATTCCTGAATCGTATTCTAACTTAAATTCTAGCTGAATGAGTGATGATGGGCAGGGTCTGAGGCACATTCCAACACAAACGTTAACACACATGGCTAGAAACAACAGCTTGACACATTTGTCCAAAAGGGATGATGCCAAGGTATGTGTTAGCTGAGTGCCATCATGACATATATGATTTCTTACATGAGGAGTACCTGTGTGCATCCAGGTTCATATAGCCTATTGATTGCCAGGAGTGAGAAAATGGATTTAGCATGGAAGAACATCAGAACCAACATAGAATCTTCTTAATATACTTAATATACAGTACTTCATCAGGGTGCCCACAGAAGTGCCACTTCCATCCCAATGATGGTTTGTGGTTTTGGTGTCTGGATAAATAAGCTGCTTAAATTTGCTGGTTTACTGTATTTTGAAACATTTGCACAGAATGACAACACTTATTATCTAAATGCTATCAACTGTATAAAATATTTACTCTGGATTGTAATCATAGAAGATGCTACTTGAGCAAATGTGTGTTCATGCCTCAACGTTTTGCCCTTTGTCTTTTTTCTGACTTGGAAGGAGTTTACCATGTAGAGGTTTAAAAACTGTTGTTGTTTTGTTGTGCATTAAAACAGTGCAAGGCAAGACTGCAATTAAAAAAAAAAAAACATAAAAAAAGAGATTCATGGTGGTATTACATATGTATTCATATTTGATATTTTTTATATATTATTTATTTATTTATATAGCAACAACATTGTACATTCTCACCAATCCATGTGGATTTGTTTGCAAACTAAAGAACAGGAGCCAGCGATTACTGTTTTCAATGCGATTTCAGTTTCATTCAGTTTTGGTTTTGTGTAACACCAGCTTGCGTTTTCAAACTGCACATGCTTTTACTTGCACTTAGCAGCACCATTTAAACACTGGAGTGACTAGAGCTGGTAAATGAACCTAAAAGCAGCATACCACTGCTTACTGTGGTATAAGGAGCAGGGGCAGTAAATTACAAAGGATAACAGCACCATGAACATTTCAGATAGAAAAAGAATGAAAGGAATGTTGGATTAGTAATACAACAGGTGGAGATTTTGTATTTGCCCATTAGCTCTTCCCCTTGGAGAGGGGGAAAATAATTGCTCGTATATTACAGTCAGACCCCTGCACAAATGTGTTGAAATGAGCTTTTTATTCATTGTAATATGTCTTGAGCGCTTAAGCTCTGGGTCATTGGTGTGACCCATGTCTGACAGTATGAGGCGTTTAACACCAGTAACTAGGTGTCGAGGACATTCAGCCAATCTCATTAAACTGGACAGGCACTGTGAAATCAGACAGGCTTTCTGATTAAAGTGCTACTGCTCTGAATAAAGCCTTCAAAAACCACAGGGATCACAGATCCTGTGACCAGCAGGCAGCTAAAGCATGGGGCCAACAAAAAGTGTGGGGTGTAGTGTATGTCAGGGATGTGTGAACACAAATATGAGACCCATACCTCCACAGAGGGCTTCAGAAAAAGTTTAGTTGACTTCTGATAATCACTGTAAGCTTTTAAACCTAAATGCAAAGGTGGCTCATGGGAATGTTCAGCACTGTCCTTGAGCAGTAACTGTGCTTTAGAATGCCATAGGAGAAAGCAAGGAGAGAAAAACGTGTCTGAGAAATGTGTAGGAGTCTCTTTGTAAAGATCAGATAGAATGTGTAGTAAATGTGATAAATCAGCATGAGCTGCACAAGCTTGTCAACGTGTCCACATGGCAGAACTTAAGCCACAGACCCCTATCCCTAAATACACATATTCATCAATGTAAGGATGTACACTTTCTTGCACAATCACATTACCACAAAAGACTACTGATAATGCTGAGAGAGTCTGCTGAAAAGAACTGCAGAAGAAATGGATTGGAGTGAAAGGCAAAGAGAGGAAGGCGAGATGCAGGGGGTGAGGAGACAGAAGAGTGAGAAGACAGAGAGGGAGGTGCTGCAGCACCCACACCCACTTCTCCCTTCATCAGCAGCACAAGACTCAGCCAAGATGACTTTTTGGGGTTAGTGCAGCAGGGAAACCCTCCACCAGGCACCTACAAGCTGCTCGCCTCAAGACTAACTTCACACAAACGCTGGAGATTAAAGCAACAAAGCAATGTGTCTCTGGGAAAACACACACACACACACACACAGCCTTCCCTTGCTCTTCAAATTCAAAACCAAAATAATTACCCATGCAATTGAACTTGGTTGGAAATTGGTTGTACCTGTTGTCATAAAAATCATGTGACAATTCTTTAAGATGATCTCACAATCCATAAACTATGTTAATTTAGTCATGGCTAAAGTGAGAGTCTAAACTAGAATGAGATCATTATTGAAGTCAAATGAGCTGTTTTCCTCACTTGGATATCAAAGCATGTCACCAGCTCTATGAATAACTTCTTTCATTTCAAGTAGGATGAAAAGACAAAAGTTGGCACTTTCTATGGGTGACTGGTACCGAGGGATCTATTAAACCTAAGCTTTTCACTCACAATAATGAACATGTGGAGCAGTGAGAAGAAAAAGGGGGATATGGCTTTCACTTAAATAAAATATATCATTCTTATACACAATGTACAATTCTAATATGTATCAAATTATTCAGGCAGATTATTCTGTGTTGTAGTGTTTGTGTTGTTGTAGGTTACCGCAGTATTTGTGGTCCAAGTGTATTGTTCCCAGTCACACAAGTACTGTTTGCAAGGCAATGTGATTTTTGGGTTTGGATTGTTAAAGTGTTGACTACCCTCTAAAGACCTGTGTGGATGAATATTATATTCTCCTTGCTTCCAAACATTCGAGCCTTTCAGTCTTCAGCTTCAGGGGCAGGGTAAAGTTCTTTTTTTATTGGTCAGATTGGTGGCAAGAGAATTAAAAGGAATGTGGTGAAAACAGTGAAATATGTGACTGACAATGACTACATTAGCTGCATTTCTAAAAATATGCTTCCTGAATACATCTGGAGGATGTGTAAACATACTTTGCAAAGACTAATTTTAAAAACTCACCGTATCTTTTCCTTGCCTCAAGGAGGGCTGGAGGTAACAAATCAAACAAGGAGCCGAGCCCCAAAACATTCCCTCCTGGAATCAGCATCTTCCTCTACAATGGTTCCTCCTTATCTCCCCCCAAACACCTGCCATGTTGGTTCCTACTTATCTTGTGATTACAGCTGTAGCCATTTTCCTGTAATTCACCGCAAAATTATTGAGGAAATAAATAAATAAACAAGGCAGTGCAGTGACTGTGGCCCTGTTGACTGAAATACTCTTTTGAACATGTTGCACTGGGCTTAAACCAAATAGCTCCCTTTAACATTCAATCCTCTTTCCTTTTTCCAAACAACCATTGCTGAATTAGTGGATGAGTGCAAAGGTGACAAGTCCTCAAGCAGAATGGCTTGACATTGAAGCTGTACCAAAGCATCCAGATGATCAATGTCATGGTTTGATATGTTGAAAGACTATCTGGAAGCCCAATGGGTCCTGCAGTTAAAATAGGTCAATTGTTCTTAACAAGATTTAGAAAGCTGGAGATCAATTAAATGCCTGTAAATTTTGCATACAAATCTTTATGAATTTCATTATCTTGGATCTTTAATTGTATGTGTGTCTGTGTGTGTGTGTGTGTGTGTGTGTTGACACAACAAAAAATAAGTAAAATGAAAGCATGTTTATAAAGAATCCTGTTTAACTTCCAGTTTTATTGTGTTGAATTCTGGTGGTCTTTCAACTATCCCTCCGATGTGGTGTCCACTTAACATTTTGGCAAGTTCTGGCAATGGTATCTTACAGAATATTTAAAGTGTTATGGCTCACAAACATGTATATATTTCTTTTCTAGAAAACAAATGCTATTCCACATATTTATCACATACGTTAAATTCATATTGGGGTTTGGAATTTTGTGCTTTCAGGATTTTTTTTTCCCCACAAACCTTCTCACACAATCAACCCTAGCAAACACTCCTAAGAGGATATCAGTGAGAAGCCATGCAACCTTTAGATTCTGTATGCGTGCCAAGCAGGTATATAATCGTAGGTGTGAGTCCTTGTAGTCTCGTGTGTATGAAAGATTAACAAATGTGTCATCTATTAGCCTTCATCATGCAGTATTTATCTGCAGAGTGCAAAGAAGGCAAAATAGTAGGGCAATGCTTAAATGCTTCAATGCCTAAAATATAAAATGCACTCAATGCAGAAACATTTTCATCCTGTCACTTTGGATTTTGGCTCAATATCCAGAGTACTAATTTCTGTGTCCCAGTATGGAAGTAATGATGATAATTATTAGTTTGCATGAGACACAGTGCCTGAATATAATTTTTGGATAACTACACCATGTGTTGGTGTGTAAGGGCATTGAGATTTACTGATAAATATATGATGGGATGCAATGCTTTGCCCCACAATCAGCCCCTCCATCAGTCATTTTCCTGATGTTGTACTGAGTGCAATACTGCCCTCTAGTGTAATTTTGTTGGTTTTGCGGTTACGGTTCACAAAACATTTTTTTTTTTAAAAAGATAGGTTAAGTAAATTAGAGAGGTAAATCTATTATTGAGATGCTTTTTCAGCATTTGCAGTGTCATATTAGTGCAGAATAAATGGTTTGTAATGCTTGCTGTTTCAGATCAAAAATTCCTTTTGAATTTGTTGAATTCAGGCATTGTTACAAATTTGGCCATTTTTAGCGGCCAGTGTGGTTTGATCTTGTCAAATTCTGATGACTGTCAAATACAATAAAAAAATACATTTAAAGCACAATGTGCAAGAATCCGTTGGAAGCTATCTAAGTTCCCTGCACTTTGTGTCATTTCATGTCATTTTCATATTGGCTTCCATATTCAGCGAATCTCATTCATCTTCCATCTCATCTGTCCTCAATATCTGATACACTTTCAGTTCAGTTTCTCAACTGGTTTTTGTTCTGTGAACTGTCATCACATCCAGTGCTATATTAGAAAAGCCATAGTCTCTCTATTTCCCCCTACATTATTATTAGAGGTCATTACCATATGGTGGTGCCCCAAGGATAAGTCCATTTATCATAATGAACCTCCTTCCCCAAGTTTCATCCAAAGACTTTTGAGACGAGAAAAAACAGGCATATTCATTTTCATATTCAATTCAAACATCATCTTTGATGGCCAAGCATTTGACAGAATAGAGTGCAGTGTTGAGGGGCTATTAAGATGAGGGAATGGGCATATTCACATACTTTAGGCATGTGACCTACAAGTTTTGTTAATGTTGTGGTGTCTTGAAATGAATGAATCCAACAACTTCATCACTGAAGTTTTTCATATCAATCAAATGGCTCTAACCTGGTGTCCTGCTACAACTTAACCTATAGAGTGTGTGTCTGAGCTCCTGGTGAGCTGCACTGCTCTGAAAACCATATCCTCCTGGTTAAATGCAGAGAATTTTCCACAAATTTAGCTCCAGGACAATAAAGATACTTAACTTCACTGACTTAAGAAGTACTTAAGAAGCACAAAACCATGCTGGTTCATTTGGAGAATTATGTATTCGTGGATTTCTCTCCCTATATGACATTTGCCAAACAGAAAGGCACAGCGCTGAGTGTCTTGAGTGGTTTCTGAAACTCTTTAATTGGCCTATGCTTGATTGATTGTGGGATTTCAGACTGAGATGATTGGAATGCTGACCTAAAGGCTGCTAAATGTTGAAGAGGGTTTTAGGAGTACAATAGAAAAGGTCAAAGCACTGGCTGTAAAAGGGCATCTCATACAGGCTATTAAAATAGGATAATTGACACAATAGAACAGCTTGCTTGTTTTACTAATTTCCTCAGTATGACAAGTATGCTTGTGAACATACTGATAAGTAGCATGGCAGATTTTCAGCCTGTACACTGGATGGGATGAGAACCTTGCTAACAGTGTGAGGCCTAACACAATCAATACAAAGTTAATAAAATCTGCACTTTGCAAACACTGCAGTAATAAGTCATATTGCATCCAACTGTATTTTGACTGTGGAGATGAATGCACATTGTATGGGTTTAAAATATTTATTTTCGTGATCAATGAAAGTGTGAATATATATCTGTCAAAAGAGCCCACTGTTTATTTTGCAGCAAAGGCCATCATTAATTTGTAAAACCCTCAGTGTAAAATACTACCCCATTGAGAATAGAAAGCAGACTTGTCAATTTCTTTGAGTATCCTGCCTTTCTCCTCTCATCATTTAAACCCTCATATCTGCTTCAGCAAAGAGGGCCGCAGGAGAAGTGTGTTGCCTAACAAAGCTTTAATAGCAAATACAAACAGGACACAAGAAGCAGATGGTGTCTCTGAATTCAGTGGCGATACATAGATTAAACACTATTAGTGTCTCTCTATGACTTAAATAACCATGAAAAGAATGAAGTGCATGACTACTCCCTCTGGATGACAAATAAAAGCCCTAAGAGCCATCAGGGCCTTGTAGGGTATGGTTCTGTATAATTCAGACATGAGCCCACCTGAGATGTCGTCTCCTAAACACATCCAGTAAGCGACAAGTAGAAGGGGCAGAAAAGAAGCCGTGTCCAAGTTGCTGAATGAGAGGAGAAGATAAAATAAGCTTTTACCTGAAACTTTCTAAACGATGAGCCCATTTTGTCCAGCCAAGCATTGCAATCCATTTGAGGTCGCACTGTTTGGCTACAGTGGTTGCACACCACAGCATTCTGCAAATACACACTGGGCTCCTGCGGTGATTAATGCATTGAGAGTGGAAGCCCTGGTGGGACCTAGTTATTAACCACACTTGCTGTCTCAAGAAATACTTGTGTTCCAAATGTTGCCACTGCAACAGTGATCCTTTCTTGGGAAGAATACAGTGTTTAGTAATATTTTTTTTAACCATTTGCAGTGCCCCATTTTCTTGCATGTATCTAAAAATACTACACTAGTAGTTCATAAAGTAGATTTCTAATGGAGAAATGAAAGGGGAATGGGTGCATGGATGCACATAAAAACACAGATGAAGAACATAGATAAATACTCATGCAATAACATGCATTTAGAGCCAACAGTACAGTTGGACTATTTGCTATGCTTTATAAAACAAAGTTATGTGATTTATTATGCTCCCATATAAACACTTAATAAACATGAAACAAAACAACAAAATAAACATCACATCTGGTTTAAAATACTAAGCCGGTCTATAATGCTGCAAATAGAGCATAGCATTTGGTCGTTGTAAAGAGAAGTGATTAAAAATGACTTCTCATATTCAGTTGCTAAAGAAATTTCAAATGCTGAATGTTAACACCGTAAAAGACAGGTGGTTTGATAGTTGGACCAGACTACACTGTTATATTGGCAGCCTGTCATTGAGAATGTCTTTGGCTGGCAGGAACTTGCTATACAAAAGCATCCTATTCTCTAACATAATAGCAATTTAACTTTGCTTTCCCTTCCCACAGTAGAAATGCTATCCTAATTAACATTCTCACTGACCTGGAAATAAACATTTATTTTCTCATCTTCGGCACAAGTCATGGATTTTTGACACTCTCCTTTGATGGAATCTATGATTTACATTTTGTCCCCTACCCCTCCCACTACCTAACAAATTTATGCATCAAATTCATGCATAATTAATTTTGAATTTACCACTGTCTGAGTTTCAAAATAGCCAAACAAATTCAGCAGTAATGGAGGTGTGTCGGGTAAGTCTCCCTCAAACTAATATGATCTCTTTTGCAAATAGATGAAAAAAATAAAAAATTTTGTTTGTTTGTTTTTTGTGGAGAGAGGGTGTGATGCCAATTATTCATTTCTGTCAAATATCTTTACCACAAGCTTGAATTAACATTTCGAAGAGCATGGTTTCACTCTAGTCAAGTTGTAGGAACCAGAACCTTTCAGCACAAATCGTCCACAGGGACTATGTGGAAAAATGACTCCAAAAGTCATCTGTCAGAGAGCTGAAAATAAATCAATGTAAAAGATTATCACAGCCGAACATTTAAGAATAAATACAATTTTGCATAACATGTAACTTGCACATTTAGCTAGAACATCAAAAACATAACAGTCTTATAAGCAACTTGTCCCATAGTTTTAGCAGCTATACTGCCAGTTGGACTGAGGAAACATAGGTCTTTTCTAAAGAACCAGCTCCGTATAATCTGAACTGTGGGCATATCATTCTATAATTCTATTGTACACGCATCAACCTCTGTTGATGATGCATCCTTGGTTTCAAAACTGCATTCAAAACTGCTGAAAATGTTCAAGAAGTTTTGGTGGGAACCAGATCAAGAGTTAATTCTGTCGGCCAAAAAGTGCCCAGTGGTCCCCTAAGTAGGTTCTCGGTTGCAGATGGGCCTATTCCATTAACAATGGAACATGTGCTGGATGATGATGGTGGATGAATTGAGTGTGAATTGTGGATGATATTGGTGAATCTGCATAAGCATCTCAACAAGCACACACTGGCTCAGTATAATAAAGACAAAATGTGTCTTAAAATCTAATATCATTAATGGAACTACAGTACTGCAACATCACACATGTACTGTATAGTAGGCCTATTTCATCAAGGTCTGTTCTGTATTTTTCTATTTTTACTAAATGTTTACAAAATTAGCCAAACAAAAACATAGTTTGGAGATACTCCTTCAGACCAGCTGAGGTTACAATGAGAGAATAAACAGTAACAGCAAAAGTCCAGAGAAAAAAATCGAAGACAATGACACAAATGTTATCAAGACAAGTTAATGTTCTTTTGTATGTTAAACCAGTTTCATTCACTAAAATACCTTTCGAATTGCACCTGGATCCAAGAAACCTCATTGGATGATGTCATTATCATTTTTCTAGTGGGCAGTACGAACATCGAGCAACAAGCGTTTAATGAATGCAGTGTTCTAGTGTCAGTAGACAACATTGCCAGGGCCAAATCAATGTGTATTTTCTATCTGGCTTCAGAGGGTCCTTCATTTCAACAGCAGCAGGATACATTTAGTTTTGCACGCAGACCAGCATCTGCAACCACCGAGTCTATTTTCATTTCTCACTCAGAAGCAGCGGGTGTCTGGGAGTCATTTTGCAAGATTACATGGTGCATGGGTCTCATTTTAAAAAGCGCTCTGTCTCGTTTCAGATGGGTAAACAATATTCAAGTGACACAGTCAAATGATACAGTGACAAAAAAGACAAAGGAAACATTGGTAAAAACATGCATTTGTTGTAAATATCTTGAAACCAAACAAGTATTATTGCCTGACTTGTGTATTTTTTGCATGGCAGCCTGCATATACCATATTTCTCATTAGCCCGTGACCTCACATCATCAGTACATTTCTTGAGAGATCCGTCATCTGTTTTCAGACAGGAGTCTATGCCTGTTGAGCCATTTTGAACATTTTGAATTGGTGCATAGCTGGGTACTGTTAACAGCTTGAAAGTGTTCAAATCTGAACCTTTAATAGTGCTTAAACGTATTCAAATGTTTCTCAGTTTCCCAGAATGACCAGACCTTGTCATTATTATCTTGTGCAGTCTTATTATGAAGTCTTTTTACAGTAGTGAGTTCCAAACCTATCCTGCTACATATGGTGATATGAACGAGTCATGCAATCCCAGTACAAACACCAATGAAAAATATAATGATTACTCAAAGCTTTAAACATTTCGTCTTTTTTGCTTGAATCACTTTTTCCAGGACTTTTTTATTAGATTCCCATTTACTCAATTAAGAAAGCGGTTGAAAAGCCAGCCGTGTATGACAAAGGCATGAAACTACCTCCTCCATGCTTCACAGACGAAATATTATGACAAAGACCTTTTAGTAGTTACACCTTTTTGGCCTGTAACAGCTGTTACAGCTTTTAGTTCTTTTTAGGCACCTTGCAAATGAGATGCCTTAAAATCATAACATCTCTTCACAAATCTCTGCAAATGGGTAAATGGCGACAGTGCTCCCTTGCCACCATCTACTCAAGCATCACAATATACAACTCACATCTAAAGACTCACACCATATACCAGAGCCATCAATAGGATCAAAAAACTATTTCAAAGCAGCTCTTCATTGAGCCCAACAGGAGGCACAGTTTGGTATATATCCAAAATGCCTCCCGCCAGCAAAGCCACCTGGGCTGAGAGCACAGGTAGGCAGAACTGGCATGGCAGATTTGTACTACTCTGGCAATGGTATTTTGATGAGGCTAGTGTTGTCTAGTTGGGGATAAGAATCCTTGTTAGACAAGTTCCCACATGGCTTTACAGTAAATGGCAGTGCAGAGTTAGACACCCAAGCCAGGGTTAATGGCCTGCAACATGAAGAACTGTAAACAGAGTACTGTCAGCCTGAGAGGGGAAGAGCCCAATCAGAGGCCTATAGGAAGGCATGGAGGAGGGCTCATCGAGGGGACACTCAGTGAAAGGTTTGGAAGGCTGAAGGTATGCTTTCAATGTATGTACATACATGACAAATTTTAAATTGCAGCTTTTCAGAAAGCAGTGACCTAACAGATAGAACTAGATTTTTAATGTCTCTCTTTGGCAGAATGAAATGACGAGAATGTTTACAAAAAGAATTTGATTTGAAAATGGCTCCCTAATATATATGTCTTAAGCTGTTATTTTTAGTTACCCATTTTTGAATAAAATAACACATCATATGTGCAACAAGAATGAATAGGGGAAGGTGAACAAAAGCAAGCCTGGGGGCTTCAAATGGCAGTTGCTTGTGTACACTTCACAAGCCTGTTGTTTGTTTTGTACCCAAACTTAAATTGAGCATGACGTAAGCCATGGCATTCCACTGACAAGTGCAGCTAGTCCAACTCACTGTGTCTTACTGCTGAGACAAAGAATGACAGCATATATCTGGATATTCAATCTGCCTTTTAAAAATGGACCCACTAAAGATGAGATAAGCATACAGATTTGAATCAGATGTTATCAGAATCTTTTATGTGAGGAAAAAATGCATGCCCATGTTAAGGGACATGTTCTTGTGAAAGTTCTACCCCCGTTTCTGATTTTGGAGTGTGTTTTTGGCGTTATTGGCAATGGCTTGGCCCTCTGGGTCTTCTACCACATGAGGCCCTGGAGGAGCAGCACAGTGTTTCTCTTCAACCTGGCGTTGGCCGATTTCCTCCTCAACATGGCCCTACCGCTGCGTGCCAGCTACTACCTCTCTGGCATCGACTGGAAGTTCGGCGATCCTCTCTGCCGCATCTCGCTCTTTATGCTGGCTATGAACCGCGGCGGCAGTATCCTCTTCCTTACGGCTGTCGCCGTAGACCGCTTTGTGCGGGTGGTGCACCCTCACCACTCGCTCAACTTCATGACCAAGGCGAAGGCAACACACGGGGCTGTGCTTCTGTGGATCATTACCATCACGCTCAACGTCTCAATCCTCACAGAGTCCAAATTTACTCACATGAACGAAACGACTAAGTGTGAAAGCTTCGGCAATGAGAACAAGTACCACAATGTGGTTTTCTTTGTGATATTCCTCATCTCCTTGAGCATCATTATTTTCTGCACAAAACACACCTATGCACAGCTGCACAAGAGGCGCATGGACAGAAACAGGAGGATAAGGCGGATTATGCTGAGTCTCACTCTGCTCACGGTCATGTTCACCGTTTGTTTTTTACCCTGCAACATCACACGACTCCTAATCTGGGTGAGAGCCGCACAGCTCCCCGACTACGAAGACGTGGAGTCTCTTGAGATGGCCTTTTATATCACAATTAGCCTGACTTATCTCAACAGCATGCTGGATCCTGTCCTCTACTATCTCTCCAGCCCCCCTTTTCAAAGGACCCTCAATGAGATGGTGAGGAACTTCCTGCAGGCAAGACCAAAGAAACTCCGGCAGGACCACAGAACTGAAACAAATGGATTGTTTACTGCGCTACTGGATTTAGTGCATTTTAAGATATGAGTGCTGTAGATGGAGCCTTGACATAAAAATGGCCTATGGAAAAAGAGTATGCAAAATAACCATCAACAGCAAAAGCTACAGCCACATGAATGACGATGTAATTGCATCTGAAGGTATTATGCTTCCACTTACGTCTATTCACACTGACTATTAAAATGAATGTTTCAGGTTCCCTTGGCATCATTCCTTGTATTTATTTTTACATGAGAAACCTCGGCTTAGTAATACGACAACAAATCAGTTTTGCAGGTAAACAGTTTAGCATTTATTTGCTGTAAAGCAGTTTGGGGTTTAAGTGGCATAAACATTTAGGTGAATAGTATAGGCTGGGTGTGGTACAGTGCTGGAAATGTAAGAAAGAAAGAAAAAAAGAAAACACAACATCTAAACACCCGAGATGTGGTATGTTAGACCACCTTTCCGTGCCTGCTTATTAAAATATCCTTGATACCCTGCAATGCTTATTTTTTAACCTGCTGGTTATGAACATCTGTTCAATACTTTACATTGAGAGAGCACCCATTTGTTTACTATAGACTTGTAGAAATGCTTTCAACAAAGTAAGTAAGTAGTATTTCCACTACTGGAAAATCATTTTTCATTGAAAATAGACTGACTGGGTAAATAGCTTTAATTAGAAAAAAGTGCATATGAAATAAAGATAACATGAATGACGCTTTACATGTCTTTGTGTCCTCCTAGTGAATCCAAAGTCCTCTCCATATAGTCCTGAAGGGGAAAAAGACACTTTCAGGGAAGGCTGTATGTTTACATGCCACAACAGTCAACTAACAAAGTGCTTTTAAAGGAGACATGCCACAGGAAACCATGTCCTATTTCAAAGCTAACAAGCAAAAATGATGTCCCTCTTCAAAGTGAACCATTTCCTTCTTGGTCAACAGTGGTGACAGATAAAACAGGTCACAATGCTACTGTGGCTACCCAACACTAACAAACTGACCTCGTTAAAAATGGGACTAGTGTCATGGCTTATGTTACCTTGACGGGATCAGGGTGTGGCACTTGTTTCCCAACTTTGTGCTCCATGGATTTCAGATAAACTTTTGCAAGGCTGATGGCATCCTGCTCCCTAGATAACATCAAATGACGTAAGGAAAACAAAACAAAACCTTGTTTTTACCCTTTATTTATTTACATTGCTTTAAAAATAGACATGTATACATCAACAACACTGATACAAACACTCAGTGCTCACAGAAATGTCACACACACACACACACACACACACACACACACACACACACACACACACACACACACACACACCACACACACACACACACACACACACACACACACACACACACACCTGAAACAGGACACTGTCAAACCAAAATAGAACAGACAGATGTGTGTCAATAACAGCTTATCTGTAACCATCATCCGGTTTCAAGCTTTATTTGTATACTGTAACAGTATGTCTTCCCTGTCCCATTACGGGTGTCCACATCAAAATAACGGGGGGAAAAGTACAGTATATGTGTAGTGCTCATTCACTCACCTGTTATGGCTGACCAGGTAATCAACCAAATCCTTTACTTGATTAGGGTGGCTTTTCATGATCAAATATTGTTTGAAGTCCTGGAAATGCTCAGTCTTGACCAATGTGTCATACTGCCTTTTCTGGCACAAGTTTGAGAACACCGTGCCTGATACCTGCACATAGGAACATTCAGAGGTGTTAAACATCTGAAATCTCTGTCTAACTTGAAAAAAATCTTGTGGAAATGTGGAAATGGCAATGAACTCACCAGTGAGGGAACTGTGGCTAACTCTCCAGTGGACATGTGTGTTTTCACCTGATCTAAGACCAGGACTGGATCACAAGACATCATGAAGCACTGCAATAGAAAACAATATGAGTCTGGCTTTAGAACCACCCCAAGAATAGATCAAAGAAAAATTCTCCTAGCAACTGCTGAATAATTCTGTGTTCACCTATGAGTACAAAGATTAGTACACAATACACAGTAGGCTGAGATTTGCCATTTACAAACACTGGTAAGTGGAATAGATGTAGAAAGACAACATATCAATCAACTCTGAGGTGCATATAAAAATATCTTGATTTTAATGACAGACAGCACAAACATCAAAAGTTACAAGTTTGTTGTTTTACACTGTTCTGCTCACCTGAATCTGTTGCTCTCTCTTCTTGGCACATGGGATGAGCAGGAGGGCGCCCAGGGAATAGGCTGGCATACTGAACTGAGCAAAGCGCTTAGCAACACCAATTAGATCAAGGTTCAACAGAAATGGGCATCTTTGAGGGAATGCACACAGAATGGACAGAGAGAATAATATTCTTCATTGAAAAGAAATATAAAGATAACATGAATGAAGACTTTCAATGCAGTGATGAATGAATATTTTGTTCTGCTAACGCACATGGTTAAGCTCATGAAATGAAGTCAGTGAACCACACTATTGCAGCCTAAATCAAAAAAAATATTCATACCAAATGACATGACTTCTGGTAAGCACATTCAACATTCATAATTTCTTTGAAACCCACAAAACTAGCACGCAAGTGAATGTCTCTGGTGCTCTTTCTATTATGCCAGCAACTGTAGAACTAGAATAGTCTTTAGCTCTGCTGGGTCCACACTTACTTCAGAATGAGCAGAAAGGTCTTGTAGAAGGTGGCCTGCTGCTCTGGGTTCAGTGGCACTGAGGCTAAGAAACACAGAACACCCTTAGCAGAGGTCAAAGTGTGTATATCTGCAGTAAGGCTGAGCCATTTGAGCTATGGGAGGCTTAGGCATGCACTGAAAGCCATAAAGTACCTGTCATGAAAGGGGTGAGAATGACGCTCCTCCACGTCCTCAGCAGACTGGGGACCTACACACAGAGCACATATCAGGTTGTCACTATGGATAGTGGGAACAGCACAAAGGTTCATTTTTTACATGCAGGGGGGAGAAGCGGCCCCTTACCTCCCAAAGACAAGGGATCGCTCCAACAGCTTCCAGCAGCTTCTGGAGGTAGCTGGTCTAATGGGTAAGAAAAAAAAATGGAATAACTAATTTTCTAAACAAGTTTTGCTCTAAATTGTGTTAATAACAAAGTTGTGTCCTGTGAACTCCTGTGTGTACAAGGACAGAAACTTCACACTTATTCACACTGCCCCATCTGTTAGGTCTGCTGTTAGAGGAAGCATCTGATGCTCACTCACCATGTTAAACACCACCAGTTTCTGCAGGATGCCGTTCCACAGCTGAGGGTCAAACATCTGATACTCCAAGGACAGATCAGCCACCAGACGCACAGCCTACAGATCCAGGATCAGTGTCAGTATACACACTTACACCCAGGGATAATGAACAACTGAAAGTAGGCAGTTGCTTTAATTACAGAATCAATCATTGATAAACTGATTATATATCACCTATATAACTAGTCTTTTTGCACATAGTATTTCATCTTAAACTTGACCAGCTATTTTGCGGTCCAAGTCTACATTTAAAAAGTGTTTTACTCTTAATATAAGATTAATAACACTAGCTTTGATGAGCAGTTTTTGCAGTGTGCTTTGCAGCAGCTCTCCGAGAGACGAGAGAGACAACTAAAGCGGAACAATTGGACCTGCCTCAAAGGGCCATCATGACCTAGAAAGAAGCCATTTGGAGGTCATGACTCGAAAAGTTTGAGAGCCAATCAGAGAGTCTGTGGGTGTCATGCAGCACCGCTAGTTCTGACAGAAAGAAAAAGACCTTAGGCTCATGACTGTGATTCTTCCACAAGCCTTTGATCATGCCCTCCTTGGGGCTGTTGAGGAAGAGCTCCAGCGTGTAGGGGATATTCAGCTTCTCCAGTTGAGAGAGGTAAACATAGCACTGGGTGTACTGTCTGCCAAAGCAACCAAATAACACTACTGCATTAGCAACGTCACCACCTCTTCATAGGAAACAAAATACACAAAAGACAAACACTGCAGAAACAAGCTGTTTTACAGAATGAGACCACAGACCAGCTTTAAAAAAATATTAATGCTTGCATGTTTTTTTTCCTGTGTTAAAGGAGGCGAGACCTACTTGACTTTGGTCTTGGGGATCTGCAAGAGGCTCTCCAGTGTGGCTCCATCAGCAATGTGACTGAGGCAATAGAGGGCACGACTCCGGTGTTCAAAGGTTAGCCGTGAACCAGAGCCTCCCAATGGCTACAACACCAGAGGTAGACACTCGTCAGACGCACAAGCAGTATTGGACTAAGTTCAAAAAGCAGAGACTGTAAATACTCGTTTGAAGTGGCGACTGCATGCGTCTCCCTACCCAGGACTCAGCAGTGAGGACGGGCCGCAGCAGGTGAGCGCTCATGTCCATGGGATGCATGCGCAGCAGATACACCACTCTAGGAGACAGCAAAGGCACAGCCATGACACCGGAGGAGGAAATGACATGATGATACAGTCATAGTCACAGGATTGAGAACAATCCAACCATCCTCTCGTGGGCTACTAATTAGGTTCAACTGGATAATGCTTTTCCTTTCTGCCCACACTTGATTGACTTGCTGTGTATTAGGAATGGTTCCATTTGATTCCTACTTTTCACAGGCATGGAAGATTGACAGTGCCTGCAGCAAAAGAACAGAAAAGTATCCAGGCTGCCATCCAGCTCTAAGGATGCTGAAAGAAACCACACTTCCTTCAGACATGCTTTTCATTTCTCTTCTACTAAAGGCACTATTCTCATAAAATGTTACAGAGCAAAAGATGGTTAAAAAATAGATATATGCTTATTAAAGGTCCTAATTCCCATTTTGATAGCATCTTTCAACCATTTTCCACTGTCTGACAGGCACAAATTGTTCTGTGTGTATTTCCACTGGTTTATCATAAATATAGGACGTATGTTACTTCCACAGTTGTCTTTTAAAAGCCCCATCATTTTTCATCCAAAACACAATGTATCCCAAATTCAAAAGCCTCCCACACTATTCTCTCATCTAGTGCCTGCCTGCCATGCCTCTCTACAGTCTCCCATCAGAAGGAGAGTGCTTGCTTTGTGTGGGGGAGCTCTGGCATTATAAGAATAATTAGGAGTACCTCATCATGTCTGGGTCACTCTGGATGTCTGGGACATGGTCCTGCTGGCTGTGGTCCTGGAACAAATTAGGCACCTACATTAGACTGGCTGATTTACAGACCATATGAAGACACATGTTCATATTTGATGAAACAGGAACTGAAACCATATTGAATTGCCATTTTAAAGACAGCTTTAACTGAAAGATTTGCTCCACTAATCAGACCGTTGACATCTAAAATATGCTCAAACAGAATGTCAATGCGCTGACTAATTTCTAGACCATTAATGTCTTCTCTCCAATCATTTGTCTAACCAACTAAACACTTGGCAGGTATCTGTTAAAGAGGAATGCCAGCATGTTTGGAGCTACATTCTAAGTTGTGGTATTACAAAGGTATGCAACTACAATACCGCTGCCCAGACGGCACTGATTGGTTTCATTTTTTAGCAGCTGACAGCACTCGACCACCTCTAGCACTGGAATGCAGCTCCAAACGTGCCAGCATTTCCCTTGAAAGGCATAAATGAGTGCATTGACATTTGTCCACATGATAAAACGCAAGGTCATGGCACATAACCCCGGTTCTCTGAAGGAGAACACAAGACACCATCTATTGGGGGGCATCACCTTGGGCATACTATTTTGCTGAACCCTCCAGAACACAGCCTGTCATCAGGCTTAACTGCGCGGCCCCTAGGCTATACAGCACAGGCAAATGTGCGCCAATTTCCTTCACACTTGAAGCATAACAACCAAAGTGTACAAGAGGCAAAGCAAGGTACCGTCTCATGTTCTTCTTCAGAGAACCGTACTCTGCATAGGCTGACCTCAACTATACAGAGACAGCTTCTGAATGTTGTTTGCACGCACAGAAACATTATGCAAATGTCTTGATGTTAAGTACAAGAATGGGCATGGTTTCTGCACACTGGGCTAGTTGATCATAATCAGAATGGGGGCATACTTAAGAGTCTGAGAGTCACATAAGTAAACTTACCTTTGCTGTGGAATCATCAATTTTACAAAGCCATTTCTCCAACAGAAAATTCCGGACCTTCAGGAGATCAACTCCACTGATGGCGGCAATTTCTTTAACAATGGCATGAATGTCTGAGAAGAGACAAACAAAGACATTGTCCAATTAAACACAAGACTGAAGACAACTGTTGTGATAAACATTAAAACACTATTAAATACAGTACAAAAGTACTGTCTCCACAATAAAGTGGTAATGGCTTAGTGGTTAATCTCACCCTTGTAACATAATGGAACACATTACAAAACCTAGACTATGTTGTTCGCATTGATGTCCCACCACCGCATTCACTTCATCAGTTGCTCTAACCAGCACTCTCTTTAGAATTACAGAGCAGCTGATCATTTCTTTTTCAGTGTGGAAAAGCAGTTGGTGTTTGATGAGCAGACAGCAGATGTGCATGTGTTAGAAGGGTGAGCTCCAGTGGTCTGAGGCCTGTGGGTGTGCAGCTCACCGGGGTAGCTCTGTCCAGCTGGGTTCCTCATGCGCTCCTCCACACTGCTGTGCTCAAACAGGGCCACGATGAGACGCACTGGCTGGCCAGTGAGCTTGAGCAGTTCAGGGGAGTTCAGCTGGCTGGACATGACCGTGTTCTCCATGGCCGAGCGCTGATACTGATGCCTCATTTTTGAAATGATGCTCTCTCCTCGCACACGCACCTCCTCCTGCAAATGGCAACATGAAGATAAAAACAACAGGAAATCGTGAAGATAAAAACAAAAGGGGTTTTCTGTTATAAAGCAGAATTTTACATGAATCCAAAAAACCCTATCGAATGTGCAAGAAAAACTAGACACCACCATATGTCAGCATTTCTCAAACTGTGGGGCATGAACACGACAGGTGAGACGCAAGATCTTACATTAACACTTGAGACGACAACCGCACTGTGTCTCCAGAATTCCCACCTCTTCTTCCCCGTCAGATTACACACTAACAGACACCATGCGCATATCACATGAAACTGTAGCATTCCTCTCTATAAATAGCAGTGCCCGAATAATCAGCTCTTGAAATCACATCAAATGTCTGTCTATACCAAAGGTTGTTCTCAGATTTTGTTGCTCTCATATGGCCAGGGCACATGCAGAAATGTGATTTCAGTAGGCTTATTCATATATATGACTTTCACTTATTCAAAACTTATGTACACCAAAACGTCAGATAGTGTAAAAATGGACCTATTTTGCAAGCATTTTTTGCATCTGGGGGGCAGGTGGGGCAAGAAAATTCTCCTCTTTCCAAAGTGGAGAACAACAGAAAAAGTTTGAGAAGCACTGCCATATGTTTAAGAGTGTGGAACTGAAAACTATCCAACCTCAAGACTTGGTGATTTCAGCAATTTGTGACCAAGTTCCAAGCAGAATTTTAAAAATGCGGTCTTCTCCGTTCCTTGGGGAAATAACCAATACACATACAATTTAGAAACTTCAAACTTGAATAAGTAATTTAACAGTGACATATTTTATATAATTCTACAAGAAAATGCATGCTGACCTGCTGGGAGCTCTTGGGCAATTTTATGTGCAGAGGCAGCAGCCAGCTCCAGGTTCTGGATGCAGAGCACATGATCAAAGATGGCCTTCACCACCACACCAGTCTCCTCACTCTGCGTGTGGCACTGCCCTCTCTTGGCTCGCTCGATGATCATAGGCTTCAGCCGCTTCTCAAAGACGTGATTCACCACCAGCATATACAGCTTATCCACACTGACCTGCACAGACATCAGGCCAGAGAGTCAGTAGACTAACATTTGCACAGGAACATGAACTCTGGACATGCTTAAATAAATGCAGCAGTATGTACTTTTCTTAGGCTTTTCATTTACCTTCATGAGTTTGCATATTAACAACAAAGTGGGGAGGGTTTCTTCACTCAGCTCTGGTGCTGGAGGAAGACACAAAAAGAAGATAATATGCGTCACTGCACTCACTGACTAATACATTCAGTGATTCCCACAGAGGTTTGCAGCGGACGACGTCGGCAAATAGACTGAGAGCTGACGGGGTCCGCACGCCAAAGTTTCTCTGATTCAAGAGTTCGGACAAGCACTATGCAAATTTTTTAAATTAGAGAAGAAAATAATTACATTAAATTTTGTCTAAATTTTGTTTTAATGGGTGTCTAATGGGTGAAGGTTTATTCACCCATTATGTAAAATCTACACCTGACTTTCGTACAACTTCAAAAAAAACATATGCATGGTCTGCAACTGCCATTGATAAATAATGCATATGTAATTTGAAAATATTGTACAACAGGCCTTATAATTCAGTATGCATGACACAACAATATTCAGTTTAGTTTAAATAACTGTAAAGATGGATTGAAATGTAGCCTACTTAATGTGCAAAGTACTATTGCAATTCAGTTTAGTTTGAATAACTATTTTACTAAAGAAAACTAAACTAAAATAAAATGAATTAAACTGCATTCTATATGCACAGTGGAACAGAATAAGAATAGGCCACCATAGCCACTCATAACTGTTGAGTGACTGACTCGTGTATGTGCAAACTATAGTTTCACTTCCTCTCCAGCTCTGGCACACTTGTCTTACTGTTAGTGTTTGAGATGGACAGCATTTCAAAGCAAAATAAGCAGACGTTTCATACTTCATTCACGGTGTATGAACTTAACCGATCACTGATTATGCACAACATATAAATTGATGATATCAGACTTGAGTTGAGACTGTAACATTGTCTATGATGCAGCTACAGCCATGAATGGAATAGAGGACGTAGAGATGCAAGCAGTCCTCAGTGATTGAACAGTGCGCAAATCTTATTTGTACCCTTTGAAAATATCACATATGGGAGAGGTCTGGGTCTGGATGAAACCACATTTGGTCCACCTATTGAGTACCCTGCTTCTAGAGCGAGAGCACTACGGGGGAAGATGTCACTCATATCAGTGTGGCTGTCTTCTGTGCTACTCACAGATGATCTTCCAGAAGAAGTGGTTGGTCTCAAGCAGCATGTGAAAGGGAAGCCGTGTGTTGGCCAGAGGCGTGAGCTCGAAGGAGTTCTCAAACATGTAGGTGCTCTCTAAGTCACTGGGCGGAGAGATGCGGCGGTATGACTTCAGGTGATGCAGTAGGCCTGTCATCTACACACGCAGTTAGGAAGAGGTAAGCAAAGAACATACATCATCCCTCATCTACATCAGGAATTATATGATGAACTGGTTAATCTACTGTCCAATCTTTCTACACAAGATATCGGTTCCCTACCTGGCTGAGAGGGAACAGGGTGGTGCTCTCATTGGCTGCCTCCAGTGTGTTCAGAATCCTCTCAATCTTTTCATAGTTGTATGGACTGAGCTGTTCCATGGAGAAATGTACATGCATTAGGAGGAGGCTGGTTTTGTTCATTTAATTTGAATACTATATCAGCATTGTATGGCCATGTCAAAACTAAACTCCTTTAGAGATAGAGATTAAACAAATTCAAAAAAATAAATAAAGATAATAAATAATACATTTAACATATGTTTACTACATAAGGTAAAAATTCTATAACTTTCAAAGGTGGGATCTGAGAAAAAATATCGACTACAGTATCTTGTTTGTAAAAAAAGCTTAGAAAGAGCCAGGAGCTGAATCGATCAGAGACTGGCCTGTCAAATAAAGCCGAGTGGGACGGTAGAAGGCAGACCTTTGGGATGACTGCGTTGAGACTGACAAACAGGTCTGCAGTGGAGTGGAGCTGTGGGATGACCTGCAGAGCACGTTCCAGAGGATCCACAGGAGTGCCATTTGCCCCCACCTCTGTCCCTGCTTCAGTGTCTCCAGCCCCGGCCTCCTCTGCCTCCCCGTCCTCCTGCAGCAGCAGGGTGGTGATCAGCAGGTTGATGGCCTTCTCCCCATCCAGGCCGTATGTGCTGGAGGGGGAAAAGAGTTCAGAGTGAAGCAAACAGCTCAGTTCTGTTGCCAATGGAAAATATACTACCTAGTTTACTGCCCATTTCATACCGCATAGATTCTAATTAACTTGTGCGCAGCGTTAAATTACCTCTAACACAACCACTTTTAAGGACCAAGACTATTTGTAATTTCCAAAATGTGGTTAAAACTGGTGCTCTAAAGTCCTCCTGAGGAGTTTGTTGACTGGTTTGTGTACTATGTTTGTTTCACATTTAAAGAGACAAGACTGCGCTTGAGCATCAAAGGTTTTTGCAAGTTAACACTGAACAGATTTCTATAGGACCATGACGAGGTAACAAAGTGTATGGGTTTAAGGCTATGCCTAAAAGACCCAAAGGTTTACCTGCAATACTGCAGTATGATGTCTGGGGTTATGTTTCTGTTCTTAACGAGAACAGGAATAAGGTTCCTCTTGGTCTCAGGACACTGCCTGAACACAGACTGAATGGACACCTACAACAACAACATCATCATCATCATCATCATCTGCTTGACCAGCTGGAGATAAGGTGTGATAGAACACTGAAACTTTTTCAGTATTCAACAACATTTGGTCTTTGATTTGCTTACACCCAGTTTTCCAAGTTTGCTGCCCCACTCTGCATCAGTTATCACAGACAGGAACTTCTGTCTTTCCTCCTCATCTTCATATATGCAGCAGATGTGCGCTCCCACTTTGGCTACTTCCTAAAGGCCAAAAACAAACATGTGAGCACCAGTGCTTGCCTTATGGACCATAGAGATGGTTCAAACGTGATTTTACACGTTACCATAATCTTATCATAGTTCTGCCAGGCACTAGTGATGATCCTCCACAGTATGGCCAAAACTTCAGTTTTTTGCTGAATGGTGCACAGCCCAATGGCCAACTCAAAGTCTACTAACTTCCAGTTCAGAACCTGCAATAATTCAATAAAATTAAGTTTAAAAAACATGCAAATAACCTTCAACACAAGAGCCTTATCTTATACAATGGGCATGTAAACATCCCATGCTGTACACATCCATCCCAACTTTCTAAAGGGCTACTGGTCATCCTCTGTTGTTGTTTCCTAGTCTGCATTAGCCAAATTAATCAATTTCACAAGTACTGTAAAAATTCAAATTATAGCTGAGTCCCAAACCAATGCTGTTCCCGTCTACAGGGATATACTTGTTTATGTTCAGTGAAAAGAGAAAATGTTTTGCATGAACTATTTTGTTTTCTACACTGTCCAACACACCTTCCCTCTCTGTTCGCAAATAAATGGCCATAAAAATTGACATTTTCTACTGTCATCTTTTCAATAATAATCTGTTTTTAAATAATAAAGACAACCGCTAAACGAAATTCACTTTGGACTGTTAAAAACTGTTTATCACCTGCAATTCCATGATAAAATGACACAGAAGACATTTGGCATATATGCTAGAGTAAGCGTTCCTTATTATTATTATTTTTTTTTTACGGAGTATACTACTTTATGTTTTGAGAACATGATGCCTGTTTATTAGGATTTATGTATAGGTTTATTAATAGACTTATGAGGGAGGATACTTACAATGTTTTAAATAACCAATTTTCTCATTTTTGGAGAGCAAAAAAGTTTTAGCCAAAATGTTTAAAGGCCTGCTTCAAATAGCTGCCTGTCCCAAATACAAGCAGGAAGAATTTAGCGATTTAGGCAAATATATAATTTGAAGTTTTACTTTAGGTGAGAAAACAGAGCTTTTATCCCTGTGCTGTTGAAAAATTGTTAGTTAGTTACCTTCTGCATCAGAGATACCACAACCACATTAAGAGCTGAGAATGCTGTCTGCCTGACAACTGCAATGCGCTCCTTCACTTTGACCAGCCACTTCTCTCCATGGTTCTGTTCAATAACAAACAAACAAGGGCTGGACATTTTAGGACAAACCAGAAAGTACGATAGACAAACAGGTCATCTAATGGACAGGTATTTGGACAGTTAAAGGACACATAAATCAATCCCATATGTCTGACAATTACACATGTAAAGCAAATCCACATAATCCATAGCAGTGGGCCATTTATTTAATCGTGCGCATCAAGCACAGGGATGGACAGCTCATTTTTTATGACCACACTTCCAAGGAAGCTTCCTTTTCAACTCTGGCCTGCTAACCTTGTCATTTATAACGCCTGTTGTGGTGGAGGCCACATGGTGGAGGATGGTCATGTAGGAGTCAAGCAGCAGGCCCAGGCCCAGCTCCAGCTGACTGCACTCCTGCAGGCTCTGCAGCATACTGACCAGGGGACTTAACAAGGGCCCCAAGAAGTCCTCATCTGGGCCTGGTGGCACAGGGGGAACAGAGATCATCTGACCCTGATTATTTGCCCTTTAACATCTGACTGTGTGCATGTATAAGACAATCTTGTTAACCGAGTGGTACATTCTGCAGACAAACTGCAAGACTCACCCCCAGTACAATAGGCCAGAGAGAATGTTTCCAGAGGATACATTTTACAATCTAAAATAAAAAAAATAATAAAAGTGAGTCATACACAGAACTTAAGATCACTAAAAGCTAATGTGACTAAAAATAGTCTCCCAAATTTTTGCAACTCGATTATTATAATTATTGTAATGTCCTCTTAGCAGCTACTTCCAATAAGAACCTCTGCTAAGTGCCTAAATACCAGAGAAGAGTGGCATGAGGCAGGTGATGATCTTGTACTGAAGAGGCAGGACAGTGACAGGATCAAGGACTATCCCATCCTCACTGAAGAAGTCCTTCAATACAGACTCCAGACGATCCTCCTCTTCACCATCAGGTTTGGAACTCTGCAGACAAAACATTCGACTTAATACAAATCAAACAGCAACTGTACTACATTGAGTTTCCACTTCTCCATTCTTTTTTTCATTGGGTTTATTAGAACAGGTTCATATTGTAACAACTAGGGAAAAATAATCTCAGCATCAAATGGAATTTTTAAATCACTTGACTAGCACTTGAATGTTGACAATGTTTTTGAAGCCTGCTTATGCAAAGCAGTGTACCTTATCTACAAAGCCATAGCTGTCATCAATTTGACACTGGCAATACAAATCTGCAGCTCTCTTGGTATTTTTGCTAAGCTCCATGCAGTCAAGCAACATGTCTGTGGAACACAAATATGTTAGTGCAAAATACACACACTGACAAGCACATTTTCAAGACCTAAAGAATGTAAATACTCTCAGTATTGCAATGAAACCAGACACAGAGACATTGTTGGCCTTTGCTATTTCAGTTCTAGTAGGTTTACTATGGTCAAACCTGAGCCACAGACGGCCACAGCCTGACAGGCAAGCTGATGAATGAATGCCGGCAGATTGAAGCGCTCAGGGAGGATCATGGGTACATCGTCCCCCAGATTCTGGCAGAGTCGCTGGGCTGCGCGGAACAGAACCATGCCTGTGTCAGAGTTGGGATGCTGCTGGTAGAGCTCTCTGAGGGTCACAGAAGAGACAGTCATAATAATCACAAACACATAGAGGGATCAATCTTGCAATGTGTAACATCAGAACAAAACACATATAATCTATAATCCTAAGCTTTATTGAATCATCAATTCATCCAATCAAGTACAGTATATTTCTGTAACACAGCCTTTTGTTTTCACTAAATGTAGTCTAATAGGGGGAGGGGGTGGGTCCCTATGCATCTGAAAGATATATTTTTCTAACCTAGCTTGTTGTAATCCTTAAGGTGTCTAGTAAAAGGACCGTGATGGCCCCAGAGTCTATTATTGTCTGATACATGTTCCTATTACCCATCTTCTGTGGCAGGCCTGGATTTTCCACGGAGAAAAATGAAAACTTTAAATCAACATAGCTCCTGAACTATACATCCGACAAACACCGTTAACTCCATTTTAATTTTGCCTTTTCATGGGGAATTGACTGAGAAAAAGATTCCCCAGGTGTTATTTTTTTTCTCTAAGGCCCAATTCCGCCTACTGATTCAGCCTCATTTTTGCATTTATTTGGATGGTAATGCTCCATAAATCCTCCAGTCATGTCACTACCAATCTGACGATGGTTAATAAAAACATTTATCACAATCATTCTACTACATATCTTATGTGTGCGTGTGTTTTGCTGAGAGCACTGCCTGACCTGAGGACCTTGAGAGCCTTCTCCACTTTGCCTGCCTCCAGGGCTCGATGTGCCATGCCAGCCCACAGCTCTGGCTCTGTGAGTCCCAGGCGCCGCACCAGACGGCCCAGACCAGCCTCAGTGAAGGTGGCAGTGCCAGACAGACTGCTGACTGGGCTCTTGCTCTTCACCCCAGGGTCCTGACAAGCCTTGGCCGTGTCCTCAGTGTGGGTGGTGGAGGCAATTCTTTTCATGTCTTTGGTGCTCTCATAGGCCTTACCCACCTGCTCCTCCAACAGTCTACACACCTTGGGGTCATCCAACTCGTCTGGGGTGAGAAAGACATCAAAGTCCCCCTAGGAAGAACACCACCCTTGTCAGTCACACAGTATAGAAACCAGACAAATCTCCATCAGCATGACAGTTCTAAATCATCAATTCTAAAGGGCAATTCAGACCGATGATTCACGACAAGATAAGGCAGTTTTAGACAGGAGTTGCGGTGCTGTGAATCAAATGTTTCATGTCGTTGCACGTAGTTTCAACCCGTTGCTAAAGATTCGTCGTTGAACGTCAAATTGTAATTTGAAGGTTGTAGAACGTTTTTACGACACTCAATAAATCCAGCAGAGGGCAGTGTTTTGGTCAATGGAGATGGAGAGAAATGCTTACTTGCTCCTTTCAATGAAACAGCAGTGTCTGCTCAACTTCAGTCGTAACAGCAGTCTGCCGTTCAGCTAAACAGGGTAACATTGTTTCCCAACTGGCCAGCTTGCTAGTTTACCTGGACTTTGTCGTGGAAACCCTGGTCCCGTTGTGAGTTGTTGCATTGTTATGAATGCTTCAGTTTTTAAACAGAACGTCTCAGCAAGTTGCTGGTTTTTAGAATTTTGCAGATTGTCTCATCGTGAATCTTGGGTTTGAACTGGCCTGGACAGTGCCTGTGTCATAGTTGGAGAAACTAACTGTGTGCACATACCTGGAGGTTAGCAATGGTCATGAATCTCTGGAGGTCATTCTGGCATTCTATTAGCACAGCAGAGTTTTCTTCTATAAGCAAAGAAATAATAAAAATCAGTTTTGCATGTCTGCTCTATGGCCAGGAGGTTAAGGTTTAGATGGGTAAAAGACTAACATAGCTTACTTGTGTGAATACTCTGCAAGTAGCTTAGAGCCTCCACTGCCATCTTGGTGACCAGTATCTTCTTTTTTTTATGCTGTTCCAAACCAGAGCCAATGTAAATAGCATTACGTGAGCTCATGCTAATACTGTTCAACAGTATGGGGATATTTTCTTAAAGATATACAAATATACTGCCCTATTGCCTGAGTTTTACAAAAGGTAGGGGAAACAAAGCAGGGATATTTCAGCAACCACAACCAGGAGAAAACCAGGAGTTAATGTCTAAAACACAGAAGCTCAACAACCTCCTTTACATTGTCAGATTGAGGAAAAAAAAAAATCACAGAAGTTGTTTGTACATGAATACCACAAAAAGAACCATTTTCTCACCTCCTCAGAAATGTGCTCTTTGTCATTTAGGAATACTGTAGCCCAGGTGGAGAGCCGATGAATGGTCACTTTGGCTTCCCTGGGGGCCATCCGTTTTAAGAGCGACATAATCTCATCCATCTGAGGGAACAAAAGCACATGACTGAGGACAGAGGCAGAGACAAGGTGTTTAATCCATTTCATCATACATCACCAATCTTTAACAGATCACTTCCACGCTGGATCTGGGGAACCTCACAGACTTAACTAACACTGTTTAGTGAATGAGTGCTCCTTTTGCCGTTTGAATGACTGGGACACCACCTGCAATAAAACATTGCAACCATGCTTTTGTTTCCTGGAAATTGCAAATTGTTTACAGGTGTTTTTTTTCTTCTTCTTACATTTCCATGCTCCTCCAGTGTTTCTCGTCAGCATGCTATGAACTGTGGGTAATTCTCTTTGGCAAAGTGTACATGCAATGCCAACTATAGGAATGGCCTCAGAAAGGGTGCAACCGAGCCCCCAAGCACTTCAGATTATCACAGCGGTACACCACTAAACCCTCACGAACTTAGTGTGAATGGGCATTTAAGTCTGAGTCTGTAAGGGCAGACATTGCGACTGGGCAAGAGAGACTCTTGGTGGGGTGTGTGCTCACCTTGGTGTCCTCCAGGAGCTGTAGGATGTAGAGGAAGTGAATCTCAGAGGTGTTGAGCTGGTAAGCCTTAGCCAGACACAGGGCGTCCTCTAGAGAGGTGGGCAGCTTCTGCCTCAGGATGTGCCTCACCAGCATCTGCACAAGAAGAGGCACAGAGAGCAAACACACTAATCAACTCAACACCTCAACCAAAATACAACAGAGGAAGGTGTCCATTCCTGGAAAGCATACCATGATGTCAGTCGCGTGGGAAAGGTTACGAACACCATAGTGGCTAAGCAGCTTCTTTGTCTCCATGCAGCGATAGCTTTCCTTCAGGAGCTCCTGTCTGTGGGCACATGAGGAGATCAAGCTCAGTACTTCACCAACCACAACACAAAAAAGTTAGCAAGCTAATGAAACAGCAGCAAGGTCAATAATAAAAGATGCTCATACACAACTCTTAAAACACTGTGGTTGCCAGGCAACAATTTAATTAAGCAACATTTAGCTTTTCCTCCAGACATTTGTAAGCTCAGTGGGGAAGTGATTGCCTGATCAAAGCCAGCCTTGACTAAAGCCTCTGTGTCCCTGGTCTTCAGTGGTGGCTCTCCACTGGAAGCTTGTTTACCTGTGGCGCTGTACTTACTTCGGGTGCTCCTTCTCCAGGTGCTGCTGAACCAGACTCTCCACAGTCTCACTCCAGGGCACCACAGCTTTGAACATGATGTCCAAAACAGCATCCATCACCAGCTGCACCGAGACAAGATAAATGGGTCTTCTGTTTATATAATGCATAAATTAGTTTTATTTGCACTTCTAAAATGCATGTAAGCGCTTCGGTCTGGTTGAAATCGAGCTGAACTAAACCACTCATGTCTGATTAAAGCAGTACCAGGCAAGCCTGCATTTTTTTTACCTCCGGAGAGTCGATAGATAAATAGATAGATAGATAGATAAATAAATAAATAAATAAATAAATAAATTAGCAACAGCATTGCACACTCACAAATCTATGTAGGAATGTACGAATCATTTAGTTTAGGTTGCGTTTAATACAAACTGTGTTTTCAAACTGCAAGTGGTTGTAACTGTGACTGATAGAGGGTGCCGAAAGAGCCTTCATTCACCCCGCAATGAGTCATTTAACCATCGAAGTGACAATGAACCTGGTAAATTGACCTAAAAATGTTGCCTGGTTTCCCTTTAACATACCTAGGTAATGCAAGTGAAAGTCAAATATCTTGTGCATGTAAACGTTCAATCAGACTCAAGCTGGACTAGAAAGTTCTGGCCTTCCTAAGAGCAGAAATGGCGTTAAAATAACTCACATCTGTGTTGGTCATACAGCGCAGAATAGCCACTGCTTTGTCCTCCCACTCGGAAAAGAGAGTTGTCGTCTGTGAACTGCAAGAGTCTGACAGATCCTAAAAAAAGGATAGAAATGAATAGGAATAGGAAAAGGAATGAAGAACTGTTGTTGCTAAGCTCCAGGGACGACTAGGCAGGTGGTTAAGGGAAAGAGACAGCTAGGAGACCTTGATGTAGAGCAGCAGAGTCATGTTGAGGTCCAGGTTATGTTCCAGAGCGTAGGGGCGCATGCTGTTCTCAATGACAGAGGAAATGAGCTCCGGGGCCAGAACTTTATCCAGCATCAGGAAGGCCATGCTGCGTGTGTTACTCTACCCAGATGACACAATTACATCAACTCATCAACCATGTGGGCTACAAAACATTTTTTGAAAAAAGTTTCATGTTTTACACAGTTTGTGTTTATTATTCATAAATACAACAATCACATCGTAGTAGTAAATTCATGCTGGTCTACTGTGTATCTTTTTTGAGCTTGACAGGACAAAGGCCATACCATCTCAAACTCTGAAAGTGTGAGCTTGCAGTTGTATTTGACATAGAGGTCACACAGGTGACGCAAGTTGACCACCAGAGTTTTGAGAAGCTCCATCTCCTCCACACCACTGTCTTCCTCCTAGGAAACAAGGGGGGGGGGAGGGGGAGGGGGAGAGGGGAGGGAGAGAGAGAGAGAGAGAGAGAGAGAGAGAGAGAGAGAGAGAGAGAGAGAGACTCAAATGCATGGTACACTTTTATATCTATATGACTAGACTACATCATTAACACCACGCCCCCAGGCCACGGTTTCATTTGCATTCCTTTATGTATTTGACATAGAGCATTTCCCAGGCACAACTACTCTGCTCTATGGCGCTCGTGAACTCACACATACCAGAGGCATGGACATGGAGGAGGGGAGACCCAGCTCAGCCATCTTCAGCCCATTGTGGGGCCACTCATTCTACACAGTGATCATACAGAGGCAAAGACATGAATTAAAACACTACAAAATACAGTCACTGCATTCATCATTGCACTGTATGTGCAACGTCCCCATTACCTTCTCTGTCAACTCCAAATTCCTGGCCCTTTGCTCCAACCACCTTGCCAATATTTTCTGTCAGTGCAAAGAGTATCATTATTTAGCATATTAAGGAATACGGATTTTATACATACCGTAATTTCCGGCCTATAAGCCGCTACTTTTGTCACACGTTTTGCCCCCTGCGGCTATTACGACGATGCGGCCAATTTATGGATTTTTACCGGCTGCCTGTGCCAGGCGGTCCCATCTAGACGGCTCTGCGTGTAGCTCAAACACTCCCTTCTAGTGGCGAAAACGTGACGATAGCGTTTCATAGGCTAACTGTTAAACTAGCCTGTGTGAATGGCTGTGTGCTTGTGAAAGTTTCTGTTAAAGTTTTTCAATGTGATTTTAGGTCGATACGTTTGTACGCCTGTTAAAATGCTGGTTATGTGTTAAGAGCATTTGAAGCGTGAGCTGGTTAATATAGATGGCGTCATACCAATAATGAATGGATGAATTGTGAATGGCTGTGTGTTTAGGAGGCGAGCTGAGGGGAATTGATGAGGTTTGAAGGGAATTCCGTAGGCTACTGTTGAAACATTGCGTTTTTTTTTAACACGAACTAATTAGCTACATTGTTAGAAGTTGAAAACATTGAAAACATTGTAACATTGACTGTCTGCGGCTTGTGAGGCGGTGCGGCCAATGCGTGTACTGTTATTGATTTTTTTTAAAAAACGGTGGGTGCGGCTTTTACGCCAGTGCGTCTTTTAGGCCGGAAATTACGGTAATTATTCATGGGTTTTCTACATAAGAAATATGCACTGACACTGATAGATTCTGAAAGCGCACATGTACCTGTCCCTTGGGGAGAATGCGTCTTACAAATGGGACGACAACGGCTCTAAACCAGAGGCAGAGCTCCTTGGAAGAGACAGTGAGGGGGATGGAGCCCAGTAGACACTGCAGAGTGTCCTCATCAAACTGCTGGACAAACTCACCCTGCAAACACATCAACAAAGAGGAAGGCTGGGCTAATGCACTGTCACTTTACCAAGAACTGGATCAAAGGATCAACAAGCTAATCAAACAAGTCAAAATCCTGCTATATATTTCGTTCCATAAAAGGACAAAAGCCACATGAAGTGTATGAAAGACGTGCTGTACCTCATGTCGGAGCCACAGATGTTGTGCACCACTGATGTTGTCCGACCTTAGGAGGCCCAAGATGTACCTCAGGTAGTCATCACTGTTGAGGAACTCAATCCACAGTGTACCCCTTCAGTCCAAAACATTGACATGCAAATTGGAATGTCAAACACTTAAAATAATGGCTTGGAAATTACTTGATAACTGAAAGTTTAAAAAGATATTTGAAAAGTCACCACCTACACACACACACACACGCGTGCAAAAAGTTCAGATCAAAATGAATGTTTTATATTTACAGGCATGTATGACACATGACAGTTCACTAAACAGCTGTAGTGAGCATACTTAAAGTTGTCTGGTCCATGGACACTGCAGAAGGTGGCCAGTTTGGCGAGTGCCATCTGGATTTCTGCAGATGTGAAACGGGTTGCTGCATAGCTCAGCATCTCCTCTGCTGCATCAATGGTGGGCCACAGAGCAGTCAGACAGTACTGTACTACATACTGCTCATCCTAAACAACACAACATCTCAGTTAGGAACTATGTGCTCATGTGTGCCCAGAGAGCAAACAAGCCCAATCTAACAACCAAGGACTGATTACCGTAATCTTCATGAGGTTGGTCTTTGCCTCCACTATTAGGTCAGACCATTTGGTAAAGTCCTGCTGGCCATAGGAGTGACAGGCCAGTCTGCCCCCAATGGCATCAAGCTTCACTTTGTACACCAACTGAATATGATGAGAGCACAGAAGTAACACATGCACTTTAGAAGTTATTTAATCAACAAATTGTCTGAAAATGTATATGTTAAAAATAATGTTGATTAAAATGATGTCCTCCAGGATCTTGTTTTGTCCGCACTGCAAATGTATTTAGTTTAGGGTCAAAAACTGTACAAAAAAGCTGAACATCTGAAAGAGGCTTCAATCAGCAATTTTTCAATGAATCGATAAATTGAATAATTGTTGCAGACCTTGTGCATGCAACACTGCGTGTATCTTATCTAATTAAATATTCATGTTATTGCAGGTTCATTCACTACCGGCACTCATTTGGATCTACTGTATATGCATGGATCCATTCACCTCAACATCCAGTCCAAAGGTTATTGCAAACTGCTCAGCTTCTTCAAATTTATGCTTGTAGAGGAGCCTGTTGAATCTTTAAACACATGAACAGAGGACAGGCCTATTAAGAATGTTGACATTACTGTGCAATTCTGGACAACAAATAAATAAAAATACATTGTCAGGTACTAAGATTTCCTATGTGACAGTACCTGTTTTCAGGTAAGGCCTCCGTGAAGCATCTCATTACTATCGCAGACACTGCACTGTCTGGACTGGAACATTGAAATGGGACAATTTATAGTCAATCAGCAATATATTGTCTCAACAAGTAAACTGATTTTCTACCAGCACTTGTTTTATAAGAGTAGACAGTACACTTCATTCTGACAGGATTCTATTTGTAAACAGCAGTGCTGAGATTATTTTACAATGCAAAAGCAGTCTCACCATTCTGGGTTCTCAGCAATTCCCTCCAGCAGATAAATGGTGTCCTTCAGAAACGACAAATAAGAATCTCCATAGAAACCTACAGACTACTTTCTTAATAAACTAAAATATGCTTTTAAAGGCAGTGAAGACCAAAATAGCTCATATGTAGGAGCCAATCTGCATGAGGCTTGTTCTAGCTGTAAAACAAAAGAACTGCTTTTACAAAAGATTTTTTTTTTACCATTTCAAGCAGGAACCCTAACATTAGTAAACAGAAATAGACAAACACTCTTAAATGCCTCTAAACCGTGCACACAGCATGCACACACACTCAAACCTCCTGGACAAAGGTCCAGATTTCAAGTAGTAATTGTCAATACTACAACATACTTAGGCATATATGATATTTGTGTTCAAAGCAAAACCCACTGTGCCAAAAGGGTGCAAATTAAAACCTAGAGTGGCATCTGAACATGCAGCTATAGACCCAGAAATCATTAAATACAAAGTGACCATATTTTAGTCAACGGCGCATTTCATCAGATCAGCCTGTGCTTCATAATCCTTTGGGAGATCTCCTTTGGTTCTTTGACTATTTACAACTGGACTAACTGGATATCTTCTTGAATTTGAAATTTGCTACCAACTATTTTGTTGAAGCACTTGTGTCTGGTCTCTGATGCCTTCATATAGGCTGTTGTGTCTTCATGTAAAACACAGTTTGAGTCATTGTAGTTACCATACGATGAACACATCAGCCATGGTCTGGTTTACAGTTTCTGGAAAATTACTTCATATTTTTCAGATGAAATACTGCAAATTCTCTCTGAACAAAGGACCAGCAAGAAGGGACAGAAACAAAACACACAAAACACACATATATCGCTTGATTCTTACCATGTTGGTTCCAGTCTGGACCAGGCAAGACACCCCCGAGACTTCCAGAGAATACAAAATATCCATGGATGGCAGGGACTGAACCATAAGCTGTCTCATCTGAAAACATTATAGAAGGAATTGTATGACAAGTACAAATTAAGTAACTACTTAAGTGTGCAGAGTAGCATATCATCTACCTGTTTATCATCTGCTGTGCCAAGGGTAATAATTTTCATTTTGGTGCTCTCTTGCCTAGGTAATTTGGAAAACAGAGAAAACACACCAGTCAAGTTAGACTCAGTCCAAACTATAGAAAATAGCATGGAGTGATGATCAATGAAAAGACACTTGCATCGGGATGGATTCAGAATCGCCCTCCGTGATGAGAAGAAAGTCTTGGATGGCAAGATCCGGCCAGCAGTACAACATGACCAATGAGTGCACATCCCACACGCTCAGCTTGTTCTGTCCACGTCAAAAAAGGTGCCATTGAAGGCAAGTTAGTTCAGCACTCTGCTATTCATTTGTTCACTGTAACATTCACAACTTAGACAGCAAAAACTTCTTACCTCTTCATCTAACACATATACTACAGTATCCATCACTTGAATCTTCCTGACTCCTAGCACAGAGAATAACACAAAGTCAGATTATGTGAGAATATCCTATGATGGATAGAGCAACTAACATCAGCAACTGCAATTACCTGGGATTAAGGTGGAGTCCAGAGCAGCAGTGCAAAACAGAGAGCACTGACTTTGATCCCACCTCCACTGAGATGAAGAATGTTCTGCTTTGCCCTAAAAAAAAAAAAAGTTTTACAGTTCCATCAGTTTATGGAGCAGTTTACTATAAATAATACTGTAATATAACCACACGATTCACACGATGTATCGAAATCATTACTAACTAAGGCTAAATATTTACATTACTTTGTCTGCAATTAACCCCGGCAAGGTACATGTATACAGGGGCTACAAAGTAGGAATACCCCGATAATGAGCTGCACTCTGTTATCTAGGTCAGCCATCACTGCAGATGTACAGCCTTCATCATGAATCTCTTTTGTGGAGCAGAAATCCATCCTGATGAGACCCTGGAGCTTTGAAAGTATACAAATGTTAACTGACAAAGAGCAACAGCCAATACAAACATGGTGCAATTTCACATTTTAAAAATCATGACTAAGAACAAATTCTGCATTTTCATGCAAGTACTATCAAAACAAAACATGATTTGACACAAACTTGTTTCAACCAACTTACTTTGTCTACTCAATTTTACACATTCTGTACTTCAAAAGGTATGCAAAATATACATAGATTAAAGGAAAAATCCAATGGGAATCAATCCATATCCATGTTGTTCAGGGTCACCGAGTGCTGTCAGCGGGGAAAAGAACAAAAACATTTGATACAACATATAGAATCGGCAGCTAACACTAACTGAATCGGGAACAGAAACTCACTTATTTTCCCATGTCCCATGCAGTTAGCGTTATCTGCTGTCTCAGTATTCAATCTATGTACGTTTCCTTGCTCTTTTTCTAAAAGACGGCACCCGATGACCTCAAAGAACAGGACTATGGATTGATTCACACCGGATTTCTCCTTAAATATAATTGGGTACCTCATTTAGGGTCCTGATGTCCATGTTGTCAATGGCTACAAAACCAAGCAAAAGAAAAATATTTACTTATGGGATGAAAAATGAAAAATCTATTTTCAATGAGGCATTCAGTTTAAATCACTTTCCTGCATACCTTTCTGGGCCTTTCCCAGGTCTAGGCCAGATATGACCAAGACTCCATCCTGAACTGTGAGGAAAAGCAGGAACATTCCTGTTGAACAGATGATTGTGTATGTTGAAAAGGAACTCCCACATACTGGACAGACACCAAATACATAGACCGCATCCTTCTTCCTACATCCATAATGTCTTATCAGGTGCAATAAATCTGATTAACTATCTGATCTATAATGTCAAAATGATATGATCACACACCTGGAGAATCAGAGATCTCTTGTAGGATGAGACTCTTATACGTAGACTCCTCACCATTTGATGGGGCTTGTTGTAGAGCCTGTTAAAAATAACAGCATACCAGCCTTCTGATTAATTCCTGTACTTCACAAAATAGCCCGACAATACTCTTGTTCATGCTTTCCTTCAAATGTATTTAGCACTAATATTAAATGGAATATGGGATTCTTACCTTAGTCATGACTATTTTTTGTTGTGGGACATAGATCAGATGGAGATTTCCATTTCTTTCACCAACCAGCAAAAAGCTTCCCTCTGAGCATGCTGCATCCACCGACGTGTCTGGAAGCAAGTTCCAATTTATTGTTATTGTTTAGCCTATTTCAAGAAAGACAAACTGTTTAAAGAGATTGCAAAAACAGTAGAAGTAGGGCTGCGATAATGCAACATAACAGAGAGCGATAGTATCGTTAACTTGTCCCCCGATCTCCAAAAATGCAGCCTCTGAGACCTCAATGGCAAAACAAAACAACGCAACGGCATTACTTTACCAAAGTACAGGTGGAGTAAAACCGTCTGAAAACTTGGATCAAACAGAATCACAGATGTGTCACAGACGACGATGCAACTCGTGGAAGTCATAGAGGCACATAGTTTTGGATTGGATACAACCTAGAACAAAAATGAAAAGTACAAAAGTTAAAGTAGCGTTCATGCCATTAAACTTACTGTTGCATGGTTTGTTTGCGTTCCGACACATTTTTAATTCTCAACCATTCCGAGCAACTTACCTTTTCAGATGAGGACAGTTTGACCAACGTGTCAACTTGGTACAAGGTGTTGTCACCAAGTTGTGCAGAGCCATTGCACAAACGAACGGTGTTAGTATCATCATTAATAAGAAGTTCCACTTTGTTCCACATTTTGATAACGTTTGGTTTCCTCTGTAACCACTGGCCGCTGTTATCCCAGCTGAGAGCAGGTATGTCAGCCAAGTCTGCTTACATGGATCTTCTTCGCAGAAGGCTGGTGTTACTAATATAAATAATAAAGATTCTGTGGAAGTTTAACTTAACCTATTTAGAGCCTTACTAAATGTTATTAGCAACACCTATGCTTGCCATACTCTTTCGCTCATATTCTCTCTTTGCTAACTATGCAGTTAGTCTGCTAACTAACGTTAACGTTACTGTTGAGTTGACGTTAACTGTAACACTACCTGTTAACTTAAGAGACTTACAAAGCAATCCAAGATAGCGTCCAAGTGAAATATGATACTATGATTATCATAAGCTGATGTAAAAATCACAATCAGTGACCCAAATTATCTTCTTTTAACGACATAACTAACTAAACTACTACTTTCATGGCCTGTTAAAAATTCGCGCCATACGACAGCCCGGTTTCCCATCATACCATGCGATTGTAGTTTTATGTCGTCTTCGAATTTATTAAAATGCATCCTTTCAGATTAAAGTATCAATTATATCAAACTAAGAAATGCATAGCGATTTTATGTCTTATATGTCTGTCATTTTGTTATATTGATGTATATGGGCAATGTTATATGAGCACATTTGGTGTTGCAAATGTAGCGTGGTTTCAATTACTGAACGAACTACAAATCCAATATGACAACACGATGAATTACAAAGTGGTGGAAAGTTTTCTGATTGGATGATGACAAAACGATAAGTAAATAGAATCAACCAAAACAGTCATTGTAATCAACATTTTGGGAACCAGAGAAAGAAGTATAGTATTATTATCTCTCTCTTTCAGCTCTCTCTCAATATTTATATATACATATTTATGCACGTATATGTATGCCCAAATTACACATTTGCTTTCTGATGTGTGAGCCTGGCCTAATTCACTATCTTCCTCTGTCCACAATTATTTTTGCTGAGTTTCATCCCTGCCTCATTCCGGCAGACTCCTCTCACCCTCCCCTCGTGAGTGGACTACAACCAACACTACGGGAGGCCCAAGTCAGGACCGACTCTCCATCACAGAGGACCTTCCTGGATGCCAATGCTAGGCCCGACTCCCCTTCCTTGAGGCATTGTGATTGAACCCCCCTCACAATGGTGCTGTCAAATGGACTCTTACTGTTACCCCCATGACCCATCTCACTCCTTTGAGTTTGTCACTATGTCTGGCCGCTGCTACATTGTCCAGCCATAATTCCTGATAACCACCTATAGACTACCATGTAATGTAAAAGTGGGATAATACTCTATAATGAACTATTATGAACCTTAGCTAAAACCATAGGCAACCTATAGTCTGTCATGGTTACTACTGATTGTAATTTTTCTGCATGACCCCTGACAATTGGGTTAGCCCCTTGAGTCGTGGATCTGCCCAAGGTTTCTTCCTAGATTAACTGAACATAAGGGAGTTTTTCCTTGCAACTGTTGCTCTTTGGTGCTCCTTCTGTGAAGTGCCACGAGACAATACTATTGTAAAAGGCGCTGTATAAGTGAAACTGAATTGAATTGAATTGAATATTATTGTGACTTTACACGGTATTATTTATTCCACAGTGTGACAACCAAGGATTTTTTTTTTGTTTTGTAGATGCATCTGTCTGTGAGGTTGTATACACCCCAGTAAAATACTAACAAAAGGCTAGGCTTGTAGACTTGCAGTGCTACAAGGTTTCCTCTTCTTCTTCTTCTTCTTCTTCTTCTTCTTATTATTATTATTATTATCATTATTACACCAGCCTTGTTAGTGACAACATATGCACAGTCACAACATGGTTTTAGAGAGCACTGCAATGCATTTTGCAGCAAAGACTGGACAGATATGAGGCTGAAAATTAACAGCAGCATATTCCATCAGCGCATAGTCTACCTCCTATCATCCTATTTATGTGTAAGACAATAAAAGTAGGCTAGTCGATAAAATTGTGTGTACGTGAATGGGTAGTTCTACATTCAGCCAAAAACCGGAACCAGCTTGCACATTACTGTCTTCTTGTTGGTTGGCGATATATTTCCGCACTTACACTCGCTGATCGTGTGATACGTGATCAATGTGATACGCTCTTTTCTGCTCAGTGGTTCTTTCCCCAGTTTGGAGGGTGCCAGTGGGTGCCCGCCCCATACTTTGAGAACCAACTACCCACGGCTCTTGCATCTTTGTGAGGGAAATGTGTTCAATTAAAAAGCACGATCACTATCTTGTGGATTTGGGGCCTACAGCACCACCGCTGATCATTGTAACTACAGTCTACATGTTTTCAGCGATAGACCGATAAATCTATTGAGAATGTACCATCTTGGCTTGGCCTTTGGTCTATGGGTCGTTAAATGACACATCTATGGACAAATTGCATAGGTCGCATCAAATGCATGACATCTAAGTTGCTAGGCAACTGAGATATTCTGCGAAGAGCTGCTTCCTCATGTAAGTAGAATTTTATAAAGAAATTTCCAGTAGCGTCCTTTTTGTTAAACCTCACAAAATACGTTTCACTACCATTTTCTGTTGGCCCACAAGGATGGATGCAGAAGACGAACCACCAAACCATTACAACAAAGTGACTGAGACGCAGACGTCTCAATATACTGATAAACCTCTTCATTCCCTTATTTTCGGTCCTCGTGTATTAAAACACTTCAACCAGCCAAAACAACGTACAGACATCAAAGCCGGTAGGCTTAATAATGAAATCTTGGCCTAAATTGTCATATTATTTTTACGTTTATTTTGAGGTTAGTTGTTTTGTGGCATATTTATTAGGTTATGTTAGCTTCAGATGATGGTAGACAGGCTACTATAAGCTATGTAGGCTAAAGCCTATTAACATTGACTTTGCAAGACTTTTTAGGCAGCAAAGACATGTTGTGAGTATATTTGTAGATGAGAGAAGGGGTTGAAGGGTTAGGGTGAATTCTGTTTAGAAAGAAGGTAGGCTAGTGGATATTTCCACTAGTCTTTATCTTTGTCTCGTGGACTACCACTTCTACAGTTACCTACAACGGAAGAATGCAGAGACTCATCCTCCTGGATTCAAGGGGTTGCTCAAGCTGGTCACTGGCTCGTAATGCAAATTCATGTAAGTACTTGCTCCGTCTGTTGTTGTCATACTATGGAAATCGTAGTTTTACTCATGTAGTGTTTTTGGCTACTCTCTCTATAGTGCGTAGAGAGTTCATTTTCCCAAAGTTCCAGTTTAACATCCTCATCAAAATCCTCTTCTGCAAGGAATTCAATGTGTATTTTGGCATAGGAAAGGACCGTTCACTGAGGGTATGAAAGCAAACAGTATCCATGTTTTTCTCATTAGGAGATAAAATAATTCCTTTAATGATGAGATGTCTTGTATTGGTTTACACCTTACAGGTATACAACCGGAATTTTGAGGAGACTCAAAGAGCTTGCACAGATGATAGCTGCCCGGTCTCTCACCTGTTGTTCAATCCTGAGCTGAATGAAGTGATTACTGGTGGAGACTGTGTGCGGGTACTGCAGTCTAACGTATTCTGCAGGTCTAATTAATTAGTCACAGTTAAGTGTTATCACATGAACTGTGTGCTTGTAGACCAACATTTGAGAGGATTTTAAATCTTCACATCTCATCCAACACATCATTCACCAAAGCTCCATTAGGTTTTGATCCATACTTTAGTCCATATAATCATTTCATTACTATTTGACCGTGTCTAGGTGCATAGCTTAAAACATAACACAAGTTTTAATGTGAACAACACTTATTTTCTGAAATGAAACTAAACTAAAATAATGAATACTAACTGAACTAAACTAAATCTTTTTTTTTCATGGCCCTAAAGTTCTGGAGCTACAAACGTGTGGAGACTAACAGGTTAAACTTCCTGGCCATGTTCAATTATCGCCTTGTCCTCAGGTATTACTAGGAATTACAAAAATCATAGATCTGTTTCATTTTTCATTAGTATTCTGTTTGCTGTTTTCACATACAGATAAAACAGTGGCAACTGACAATAGACTCTTGTCTATTGTACAGTATTTGTATTTATTGATGTGTTGACTGGGCCCATAGACATGAGTTTCATCTGGACGAGGGCCGATGGTGCACCCATATGGAGCTGGATGTGCCGCAGCAGCGCCTCTACTTTTTCTCTCACCTGAGCATTGTGTGCTGTGACATGGCAGGCACAGTGCTGACACGCCTCAAAACCCCCCACAGTGGCAGGGTGTTAGCCTCAGTGTTCTCTCCCTATGCCAGGATGCTGCTGACCGCTCACATAGAGAGTGAGCTCAACTGGAAGCTAAGCGCCAATGTTGTTTTTTGCCTGTGCAGGCTGGTTTTAAAAATATTTAACTCCAAATATTTAACAAAAAATAAAACTCAACCTTGAAATGATTAATGCTGTCAGTAAAGCAGTTGCTGTAAATGCTTCCTATAACTTTTGTCAACATGGGAGCTATACAAATGAGAAGAGAATAACTTCCTGCTATGCTGCCAGTCAAAGGTTGGAGTGAGGCAGGTCATCTCCTGCATGTGTTTCAAGGACATAGTCGACCAATTACCAGTCTCATTCTGCACCCCACCACACCGGCAGTCTTTATCTCCGCTTCTCTGGATTGCAGTATTCGTCTCTGGTGCCTCAACTCTCTCACTCAGATCATAAGGTGGGTTGTCCACATCCACTACTAATCAAAAATGTTTTACAGAATGCACAATGAATGATAACATATCCAATTTATGTTATATGGAATAAGCAGGCTGTAAATGCTAAAAGATACTAGATAAAGAAATGTTGAAGGGCAATTATGATTAAAAACACCAGTAAAATTACATTGTTTTGAATTTTTTTTTGTGATTTTCTTGTCTCCCCCTATGTGATAACTGCAGCATTCCATGTTTAGAGAGAGTGCTAGGCCTTGGACTGACTGAGGAGAACCTGATGTTCTCATGGTCTCTCAGGAGTGTGCAGCTCTACCACCTCAACCACTTCCTGGACTTCTGGGGCTACCTCCGCTATCCTGCCCTGTCCTTCAAGCTATGTAAGGCGCCAGGCAAAACCAACCGACTTCTCGCATTAGGAGATGGCAACAGGTGGGGCAAAGATCCAATTGCCACGTCAAACTGTCTTGAAAACTAAATTGAAAGACACTGTTTGTGTATATATGCAATTTAGATGGATGTGTTGTAGGCTGTTTAAAACTAATTCGCCCTATTTGGCTACTTCAGACCTACCTTACAAGATGCAGGGTGTTCAAGTTGAGCAATAGCATCATAGTCGTAGTCTCTCGACTTTGCTAGCAAATGTGAAAATTTATTTATTCAAGCATTCCATCAAGGCCTATCCGTGAGCGTCTTTGTTTTATAATGGAGAAAAGTTTCTCAATCCTGAAAATAATTATCCTGAGGACTTTTAACAGGGAGTCATTCCATGTCTAACAATTGCATGCATTATTATAAAAAGGTGCAGTCAGGCTGCACTCCATAATCTTCAGAAATTGTAATTAGTTTATGAAAAAAATGTGTCAAGCCTAATCTCTGATTGGATGGGCCCGCTGTCAATATGGGTGGGCCTGGGCCCACCTAGGCCCACCCTGGTTGTAGGTTGTGTTAACATCTCTGTGTGACCTCGAATAATGTTTAGTGCGCTTTCTTACTTGGTTGCAGCACACTTGACATTGGAAATGGAATAATTTGGCTGTGGGTTAATATGCAAGGTATAATTACCCCTCCTCCTTGTTTTGAACAGTTTGCACATCTTCTCGTGTTCCACTGGGAAGAAGCTGTGTCTGATGCCCCCTCATCCATTCCTCTCACCCCTGAAAGAGTTGCCAGGCTTTGCCTATGACCGTCAGAATGGACTTATCGCTTTGCTGCTCAGCTCCTGGGACGTCTGGATGTATACTGCCAGGTCAGGGGTTATATTGTCATCATTTACATCTGAGTCCATTATATTTTGTTTTCTTTCTTTCTTTCTTTCTTTTTTTTTGCAGTTCAGACAGTCAAGGATCAACCTAACATGGTTATGGTCTTATCATGTAAATGTTCAAATCCATTCAGCCCCCTTGCTTTACAGTGTCTCCTTGATGTCCACAGAACAGACCCTGCATGCAGAGTAGCTGAGCTGGATGTGAGAGAATTTCAAAAACAAAGCAGAGCTGGGAGGAGTCGGCAGTGTTTGTGAGTGTGCTGTCTCTCCTTTTGCTTACTGTTATGTCTTTGCTTACTGTTTTGTGATACTTCACATCTGACCATGGTTCTGCTATATTGTCCTCTGTTTCTTGACAGCTGTAGGATTATCTAATATATTATTGATTCCACTGACCGTTATAACATCCTTCTAAACATGAATTTGAATTTGAAACATAGTTTTGTTTTCTGGTGACTTGGTGAAGCACACTTTTTTTGCAACTATATAATTGTAGTTTTTTCAGTCGTATTGCCATACATATGAATTGACTTTTCTGCTTGAAACATAATTACACACTTTACATGAGTACACTATTAATACAGTATGTGAGCTCCCTCAGCGCTGGTCTTTCAGTATTTGGAGTTTCAGTCTGACTTGAAGAAGGGATGGATGTGTGTTCCTTTGCTGTTTAGAGATGAAGCTGTTCCTCTACCTAGGACTGATGCTGCAGTGGAAAGATGCACAAGCCTGGGTTTCCTTAACTCTGTAATCTACTATGAGACAGTGGAGGGGCCTGTCTGTGCAAGTGCTACTAGCTTCCTGCTGTGTGGCATGGCGGTAATGTGGAGCTCATCTTACCCTACCTTAAAGGGCCACTGTCTTTGTTTTGAATGAGATAAGCATTCTTATACTCTCCTGTACATCCTTGCTGAAGACAAAAATCAACTTCAGTTTGTTTTCTCTGTACAGGATGGGCAAGTACTGTTCATGGACATAGCCATACGGAATTTGGTGTACTATCAGCTCAAGGTCCATAAAGATCCAGTAAGTTTCAATACATTTATAGCATTGCCTTCATTGAACAGAATGCCTTTTTTCCATCATGTCAGACTTTAAAGTACCAGTATGCACAATGTCCTAAGTCAGGCTTTATGTGCCCTATTGTAGTGATTGCCAATTTTTCCGTTAGGCTGTCATGTGAATCAGTCAGCATGTGTTGTGCACAGGTAGTGTGGTTGTGTCATGACTTAGAGCAGAACTGCCTGATGACCATGTGTGAGGAGGTGGGCAGACGACTTTTCCTGACCTGGAGTCTGCCACAACTGGAGGCTCTACACCAAATATGCGTCCCCAGTAGCATCACAGCGTTCACCTGGATGGTGAGGAGTCCTAGTAGTAATGTCCAGACATGAGGAGTACAGCAGGAGGCCTGCTCTGAGAGCTAAGCAGATAAATCTGCTTGCAGGGGGAGCTTTTCTTTGTGGGCTTCCACACTGGGGCAGTGAGACTTGCCAGCTCAGCAGATTCCGGAGATGGGAAAGGGGATCATCGGAGGTGGGATCAGCTCCCTGGCTCACACACTACAGGCATGTTCCCATTATACTTCCTGATATCATAGATAGATATCATAGATATCTTTGAAAACAATGGAAAAGCGTAATGAATCCAAAACCTGTGGAAGCATTGATTGTAACCAGTTAAAGTAATAACAATAATAATAACAGGCCTTTTGGCTGTTTGACATAGGCTTTAATTAAAAATGATTACAAGTGTATAGTTTACTCTTTGGTGTAACCTTGTCATTGGCAAGAGAGTGCCAGCTTTTTCTCTTCAGACACCCATGTGTTCTTTACTATGCTTTCTCACAAAGATCAATATGTGTCTGCCTTATGCTTTTTTCATGTTAAACACATTGGGTTGCTGTTTTGTGTATGAAATGGGCTATACAAAGACATTGCCTTGTCATTCCTTTAAGATGATGAAATGACATTCAACCCTTACTTGAGACAAGACCATAATGGTGCAGTGCTCTCTGTGGACTCCTCCTCTTCTTTACAGCTTTTCCTAAGCTGTGGGTAAGTCAGACAAATGGCAAAATCCACAGGACTTTTCAGTTTGGAACAGTATTGAATATTGAGTGTTGAATGCCTGTGCTTGAATATTACAGCAAACTACTTTGTTGCCATTGTAGGGCGTTGTCTTGAAGCATAAAAGATTTTGTGTGATTGAGACCCATTCTCATGCTGTAGGTGTGACACTCTGATCAAGCTGTGGGACAGACAGCGCACTCTGCTGGCGGAGGTGCAGCTGGACTCCTCCCTTAGCTGTGCCTGTTTTCTGAACCCCAGTGGTGATCTGTTGGTGGGATTCCGTCTGCACCTCTACAAGCTGTCCCAGCGCCACCTCTTCTCCTCCAGCAGTGACCTCATTCAGAGCTCAGCCTCACAGGCCTCTTTGACTGGTGAGCACTGTGCACTCATTTGGTGAACCGTGACATACACAAGTACTTCAGTGTGTGGAGGTTAATATTAACCCAATGTAATGCATGCGTATACATGGAGGAAAGTGTAAGCCTACAATATTATTGTGAAGGAGGCATAGCTGCTGACATTTGAGCATGAAATCAGTTATAAAATAAATACTTGTCTGAGTGGAATATCCTGAGGTTATTTGAAGAGTCAGTTATATGGGTCTGTCAGATAAGTCTCTGACAAAATGCAGGGCTTTACGTTGACTACTTTCACCCACTTTCTCTGGATTACTTTATTATTTGTGTAGGTCTGCACCAAGTAGCAGCACTTTTGCTAATTAGTTGCCTAGCACTTGCATAGTTCTTTCTGTGGGTGTTTCTTCCTTTTTTACTCCTCTTTGCTCAATCTTTCACAGACTCTTTCATCTATGAGAGACCAGAATTAGCATTTGATGGAAAGCATGGCGACCCAGTGAACATGGAGAGCTACATTGTATGGTCAAACATTTGAACACATATTGAATAATATGATCTGAATCTGTACACTGTAGATGCATAAGTTCTTAATCTCAAATACAACTTTTACAGATGTAGATTGTACCTGTAAGGTTTAGCCCTCTAGAAGCCAATGTTGCTCAGGAGAAACACTGTATTTATATGTCCACCATGGGTCTCAAAAATACTTTGTCTCCGTGTAAGCTACTATTGCTGATATGTAAGTGGTTTAGTTTCCAGCAAGTCCTAAAATGTGCATCTTGGTCTTGTATCACACAATTGGCATTTCAAAATGTCTGGCTCCACTCAGAAGAATGGATGAACAAAATGAGTAAAGTCACCCCCCCCCCCCAAAATGTCTATTTCCCACAAATCACATATTTTATTTGTTAAAATATTAATTGTTGACAATTGTTGAGTAGTTGAGGATAATGCATTAAAAGTGTCTAAATATAGAAAATCCATTTTGTACTAAGCTTTGCAAAAATGTTGTTGCTCCTGAGCAACTGTGGCTGCTAAAGTCAATGGAATCAATGGACATTTTGTATTGAGAAATGAACATAGTTGATTTTACTACTGTTTTCAGACATTGATAAGTTCCAAAATCTCTGCTATGTTGATAATAGATAGAACTAATGCTGTGAGTAATAATAAAGCTTGGAATTGGTTAAGTGTTGCACATTATGAAAGAAAATGGCCATTGCAAGTCAATGGAAGATACAGCAGACACACACACATGCATACACACACACACACATACACACACATACATACATACACTCATACTGACACACTCATACATAGGTCACAACCACCCCTCCAACACACTCTGCCACTCCCTAAATCTGCATATAAACACAAGACAAGTGTATATACATGCACATGCACATGCACATCTGTGTGCACATGCACACATAATCACACACATACAATAATAACCCAACAATAGTCAAATAATAACTCATGTTATTGTAGTTGCCTATTAACTGCATTGTCATTATAATTGTTTTCCCTTTAACGACCATAGCAAGCAACATTTCAGAAATATAGGTTACATAACCCAAAAATAAAAATTGACTCCATTATCTATAATGTTGCATGAAATGGATGTAAACTTCCGTCGACAGTATTTTTCTCTCAAGTATTAATGGTCTTGGTTTCTAAAGGGTTAGTGGAAAATATGTTGGATATTCAAATAATCAATGTTTTTTATTGCTCCCCAAGTTGACAGGATTTTTCTGTTCCCAGGAGCCATATAAAGGCTTTGACTTTAGTGTCCCTCCACGAGAGGAAGCACCATGTGAGGCTAGAGAGGAGGTGAGAAGCATTCACTTGGCAACACAATAAGCCCAACACATCCCTACATCCCCCAGTTTTCTGTCTTCTGCTATTTCTTGACATTCAAGAAGTATTCCACTCCTAGTCTAGTGATGTAAGCTTATTTGTTGGGCACTATCCTGTATTGATAGTGAATACATCCATAGCTTTGAGGGAATGTCCATGTACAGAAGTGTGTGTGTGTGTGTTTTTTTGTGTGTGTGCAGGATGAGGAGTCAGATTGGGAAGTTCCTCATGCCCCATCTCTAACTTACCAGTCCCTGGAGAGTTGTGTCTCTGTTTGCTCTGCAGCCTCGTCCCAAACATTCTTTCCCACACCTGGCCAGTCTCTTACCAACATTCACAAGCTATTGGGCAAGGAATGCATACAAAAGTGGTCTCTGAAGTTTGAAAGTGAATGTTTTATTCATACCTCAGGTTTGTTCCTGTGTGAAGAAGTGAAAATCTCTCTCTCTCCCCTGTAGAACTAAAAGCATCTTCAGTGCAGAAGCTTCCCTTCCGCCTCCCTCAGACAGATGGCCCTTCTACTTGCCAGTCAGGGGGCTTAGACTTGTGGGATATGGCCACCGTTCCAGATGTTTGCAGTCCAGACACCACTGAGTCTTCTGATGTGATACTAGATGCTATTCTAGATGCCAGTCCTTCATTCAGACTTCAGAACCTGACTCAACAAACCCCACTTGGAACTGCTTCAAGCACAAGTCAAACAGTAATTCATAATAATGATATATCCTTTCAATTACTGTTTTTTAAAAATTATTATGTTTCTTAAAAGAACATAATATTTAACATACATTTAACACTTAATCTACTATCATCTTTGCTAGCCTTTTGTAGCATTAGTTTGTACTATTAAATCTGTCTGATCCCTTGGTCATAATTAGTTGGTAGGTGTAGTTAGTTTGTGATATTGATGCATTGTTGCTGTAATATTTTCTGCAGAACACTTCTGTAGCCCAGGATATGAATTACCCCCCTGAGGAGCAGAGGTTACCCATCTCTCGCTTTGCCAACATTCACATCAGTATTTCTAACATGAAGACTCAAGCGAAACCCAGCATAAAGACATGTCAGATGGGTGGGTCTGCTGAGGTTACTTTGCTTATTGCATTACCTAAAATTACCCTCTTTCTAAAAATGTAACTCCTTGGGAAAACCTTGGACGTGTGTATGAAATTGGCAGAAAAGTTAAAGTATAAAGATGTGTTTGTTTGTGTTTATAGCTGTTCCAGATCCTTGTCCCCTTGCTCATCCTCCGTGCTCTCCTCCTTCTCCTGTCCCTCCTCTTCCTCATCTGCTGCCTCCACCTAAAGCCACTGAGCTGAAAAAGCAGGTCACTGACGTGCAGACCAGACAACCTGGCCCCACCAGCATTGTTCCCTCTGCTAGGAAACAGGTGCATGATATTTCTTACCGGTTTGGTAGGTCTTTTCATCGAAGTATTCTTAGACTGTGAATTGTGTAGTATGAATTGTGTATGAATTTGTGTGTTGTGCATCATTTTTCATCAATTATTTAAGATTGTTTTGTCTTCTACAGGTTTCAAATAATCGTAAGCAGTCAATATCCAAACCCACCCCCCTAACAACAAAAAGAATGAGGAAGGCATCTGATATGAAGGCAGTGGCAACAAAGAGCCCAGCTAGAGGACCCAAATCAACTCAGGAGCCTCAGAGACCAGGCACTGGGCCCATTAACAGGGTGGCTAGGCAAAACAAAATTTTGGTAATAAAAATCTTTCAGTACTAAAAAACAATTAAAACTACTAACACTAAATTAGTGTATTAAATTGTGTATTAAATAGTAGGGGTCTTTTAGAAGGACAGGGCCGATGAAAAGATGAGGAAGGAAGCTGCTCTATTCCAGACAGAGAAGAAGGTGGTGGTTAGCACTCAGCCCTCTGTTTCTGAGCTCTTAGCACTACATGAGAGCCACCCTAGTGGAGGTAAGTTGGAGGTAAATGGAGCAGCTCTAGCAACTGGCTGGTGTGTCTATTGTGTATTTTAGGGTGTGTGTCAGCATGTGTACATGTACGTTTTGACAAGAGAGGTGAATAAAATGCATTCTCTATTTGGGCTGTGGTGGCGTAGTGGTTAAGGAACCTGGCTAGTGTGCAAGTAGCCTGAAAAGTTGTGAGTTCGAATTCCAGCTGCCTCTGTTTGTGCCCTTGAGCACGGCACTTAACCCTAAGTTGCTCTAGGGGAGACTGGCCCTGAACAATTGATAGTTCACAAGTTGTAAGTCACTTTGGATAAAAGCGTCTGCTAAATGCATAAATGTAAATGTATATATGTTCTGGAAAATCTGGAATTCTGGAAAATCTGATTGACAGCACAAATATATATGGACACCTGCCGTATACTGTAATCAAAAAGTGGCTAGGAAGAGAGAGCTGTGTTGTACTGTCTTTACCAGCTTTTGTGTGCTTGCTGCCTAGGTGTGTGGAGTATAGGTGATCTGCACCAGGGGGAGGAGAGAGTGCAAGAGGAGCAGACTGGGGCAGCTGAAGCCGCCACTCCTTTGATGGTGAAGAAGAAACCGAGTCGACACTCTCGTATGACACTGACATCCACTGATGGCTTACCAAAGCAGCCGAATGAGGACCAAGGTGCAGATGGGGCAGAGACAGAAGATGCTGAAGACCATATGGAGCAGATAGAGAGGAGGACACTGGCCTCTAGTGGGGGCTTTATGGACTTAAATAATGCAGAGCCCATGGTCAGAGAGCCAAGCCCAGGGGAGCACACAGAGGAGAGTGAGGAGAGAGACAGGAGAATCAGTCAAGTGGGATGGAAGCGGAGCACGGAGGAGAGGCTTCATAAATGGGAGGAGGAGGAGGACCATGTGTGTGAGCAAGAAGAGAGCTTTCAGGAGAAGGCCAGCAGCAGCAGGAGCAGCAGCTCAGTGATGAGAGGAGGAGGAGAAGAAGATGATGTTAGAGACTGGAGCGAGGAGGCAGTGAAGAAGCAGAAGGAGGAGGAAGAACAGAAGGAGGTAGGGGCTGCAGAATCAAAGCATGGCAAACATTTAATGATAGAGTCCTTTTTTGGACCCAATGATTCATCAATTAAAACATACTAAAAACATAGGCTTAGGCCAGAATCTGCCAATAAAACATCTTTTGCCCTCTTTTGTGCTCATGACAAAAAAATGGGTGAACTGATGGAATACTGGACGTGATTGGTGAGAGAGGCAAAAGACCTAACTATAGACCGTTTCACAAGAGTTGGACTATGTGTAACCACAGGGCTTCTTTTGAACATTCCATATGTTATCTTAGCATAGTGGAAGTAGTTTGGGAATGAAGTAGAGCGTTCAAGCATTGTTTTTGTTTGTAATGTCGAAATCTATATCCACAGGACCCAAGTCAAGTCAGGACGTGGGTTTTATTGGCATTTCAACCACATACAATGTATAGAGTGAGACAAAGCAACGTTTCACCATGGATCAGGTGGTGTTATATATGAATGAAAAAACATTTGAGACAGGCTACACTTAATGCACACACATTATGGAGACATAAAGTGCAGTTACTACTTAAAATAGAGCATTTAAGATAGTCAGGGGACAGGACAGACAACAAAAAGACAGGGCATAAGTAGACTTGTAACAGAACACTGTTAAAGTTAAGTTCACAGTGAGGTGGAGGTAAAATATAGTGGATTGCATGCAATAATTAAGTAATGGAAGGAGTGCATTTCAGTGTGAAAATCATGTTTTCTTGTTCAACAGTCTGACTGCATGGAGGTGCGTTCAGTTATACTGTAGTACCTTCTACCTGATGGCACTAAGGAGAATAGTCCACGGGTGGGACGGGTGTGTTGTGTCCTTAACAATGCTTATGGCTTTGAACAGACAGTGGGTATTGTAGATGTCCGAGAAGGAGGGAAGAGAAGCCTCAGTGATCTTTTCAGCCATCCTCACAATCCACTGCAAGTCCTTTCGTTCTGCAGCAGTGAAGTTACCAAGCCACGCTTTGATGGCACTGCTGAGGATACTCTCAACAGTCCCTCTGTAGAATGTTGTCAGGATGGGGCAGGGGAGGTGGGCTTTCTGTAGCTTCTGCAGAAAGTAAAGGTGTTGCTGGGCTTTCTTTGTGTGTGGTGTTCTTAGTATAGGCTACAACTGGATATGTGTCACAACTGTTAAAGATTGATTGTTCAGAGATGTAGCATGTTGTTTAAACACTGTTATCAATTCATTGTTCCCATAAATCTACAATATGGAACTTTAATGAGAATGTTGAAGGGTGTAACACCAGATAATTACAAGCACAGTAGAACCTTCGGCCATAACTATTCTATTAAAAACCACAAAACCTTTATTTTATGATCTTTAACAATGGCTTGAGAAAGAAAAACACAGGAAGTGGATCTGTATTGTCTATTATGTGAACAGCATTATCTCCTCTCACAGTTCTCACTGGTTCGCCCTGTGTCCATGACGGATGTTTCCAGAACCCATCACCCTTCCAGTGTAAGAAAAGGTAAGTCCAGCTACAAACACACTGAAACATAATGTGTGAAGTACATCTAGGAATACAGAAACACAAAAGTTGCCAAATAATTCATTTTACATCTTTACTTTTTGATGATGTGGTCTAGGATTATTACCTTTGATATCAGTCTTACATATGAACATAGTCTAACTGCTTGAGTATATCTTCCTGTACAATGTTAGCACCACAGTGCAAAATAATACAAATGTAAGTTGTTATATGGATATGTCTGTGTTGCAGAGGTTTTGGCCAAAATAATCAGCAAGATCTCCATGTCTGAAAATCAGAAAGATGAACAGGCTTCTCAAAGCTCCACTAAATTTGGTTGGTAATTTATCATCGATTGTCTACAAATGGGTGCTGTAAACTTGTGCATCATCTAATGACATCAATGCCTTCACACTAATTTGCAGGCAGTTGGGTGTCATTACGTACAGATATCAGGGTAAGTCAGTGATTACAGCATGGAATAGTGACAGTTTTCAACTTCATCAATATGACTGTACTCCTAAGGCATTATAATGCTATCATAGAAGCCTTTACAACTTGAGGTGTCACAAAGCCTTATAAGCTTCTTTGGCCTTTTGATACGAGGGAAACATACCACTTTACATGTTGTCTGTAATGGTGCCTTATTGATTTTCATGACTAATTAGGTGTTCATCTCACTTTACTGAGAGTATGCACTTACCACTTGTTAGGCCTCATTCACATAGAATTCACATAGAAGGTCCATATCCGTTGAGGTGCGTTCATTGGGGCGTGTGCGTCATTCACTCCGGAAATGGTATCCTGAGCGAACCGGCTGCCCAAGCTCTCCTTTAAAATCTATGGAGACCACGTTATACTGTGCACACATGGAAAAATAGAACTTGTCTTTATTTCAAGCAGACAGCGATGGAGCTACGCAGGAGAATGTGTAAACAGTTATAAACACACCTAATCACATTAGGTATAAGACTTTATGAATGCATTATAACTCTTTATGTTATGACTGTGTTTATATTGCTTTATAAATAGTGGGTTCATAGAAAGTGTTACTTATATATATATATTATTTTTTAATTTTTTTTTTTTTTTTTTTCCTTTAGGGCCTTCATAGAGACGTATCAGCAGATGTGATGTATGCTTGTTACATTTAATTTTTTCTATTTTAACATTTATATGACTTTTGAAAAAAATGAGAAATAGAACATTTGAATTTTGAATGCCTTCTGATTTAAAGTCAGTTGTTTTTAGCTCCCAAAAGGAGGCTTCTAGAGAACCCCTTCCATTAGATTCAGACCTTGAAGACCAGAGGAGGGGATGCAGGAGGAAACGACTTAGTGAGGATGCTGAGAACTGGATCAACCAAGAGCTTCTCAGGTGTGAGAGGGAGAGTGAAAGGACAACACTGGACATAATTTAACATTACTCAGTGGAGTTAATGTCAGATATATTGAAGTTGTTAACATAGGTGTGACACACAAACTTGTTTTTTTTTTGTACATCTATAGACAGTTGTGCCTGCGAAGGTTGCGGAGAGAGAGGCAGCAGCAAGTCCAAGAGAAGAGGGCAGACCTTGAGCAAAACAGACTTCAGCGCTTGGTTAGGCAGCCGTACCATGCTTTTTGTGGGAATCTCAAAACAGATCCTGATGGTAAAGATCAGTATATTTCATACTATTCATTACATACATGCTCAGGCAGATGCGGAAACATGTTTTAACTTTCATAAAATGTGATGGCAAGACAAGAGACAAACAAAGTGAATTTTGCATACTGTCTCATTATAATTACATTAAAATTACGGTAGTATTCATTGTATTGTTTTGGATGTTGTGAATTAAGATGTGTTCCAATCTTAGGGCCCTCATGGTTTGGCTTTAGTAGTCAGCAGGAGGTTTGCTCAGTCTGCCAGCAACATTGTGATAGAGGTCGAGAACAGGGACGTCCAGCCAGCGCTAGAGCTGGCCTTAACCAGAGAACTTCCACTCAGGGCCTACACACTGACCAGCCATACAGGTTAGATTTGGACTGGAATCCATCCACCATGGCTAGCGACGGGTAAAGTACAGATACACACTAGGGCTTTTTGCAGCCAGGTCTGTTTAGATCTGTTCAATATTAGCCTAAAAGGGACAATGTTTTTTATTGACCTGTAGTAATGATTTTGACAGACTCTCTCTCTCTCTCTTTCTCTCTCTCTCTTTCTCTATCTCTCTCTCTCTCTCTTTTTCTGTGTTTGGTCATGTCTGATCAGGCTTCAGATGCCCATTGTCTCTCAGAACTGTGTCGATTCCACTTGGCAAAAGCAGAACTCGAAAAGCAAAAACAGAGTTCTGCCTCGCAGACCTCACTCAAGTGCATCCATTCCCAGTAAAGGGTGAGTTTGTAATATGTGTAAAATGACTTGTCAATGTCTGCTGTCAAGTAAAAAAGTAAAGTTTTATTCATAAAGACAGTGTCACAAAGTGTTATATCAGATACACTATAGGCTATTTTGTGGTGATGTGTTAAGTGTATTGAGTGTATCACTTTAATATCACAAAAGAAAATGATGCGTAACCACAGACTAAATTGGCTGTGCTAACAGTAACATATGAGTTATGAATGAAAACATCAACATTTGTTTTTCCACCTTCATTAAAGCTCCTGTTGATGGATATTTTCATTCTTTTTTAGGCATTTTGTGTTGACTCACTGTCATGTCCCAGTCAGTTCCCCACCTTCACAACTAGAGGAGAGATTGCTGAAAGATCGCTTTCCCAAGTATTACAAGGAACTGTCAGCCAAGGGAATAATACCCAGTCCCCTGCACACCATTCCCTAGAGAGATTGTTTGACACGCATTACTCCGTCGACTGACGTTAGGAAATGTTTGCAGTGTTGAAAAGTGCCCCATACTCCTCCATGCTTGTCAAGCAAGCTTGTCTTTGTGTTTATTAGTTTACTTCGTGGTGTCATCTCATGTAGCTGTATCATGAATGAAAGATATAAGGCCACGGTTCAGAAGCCATCATAACTACTCAAGAGAATCACATACAGCGCCTTCTTTCCATATTCCCAGTTCTTGGATGAACTTTCACAGCCTACCTGACACTTGTGTGGAAAAAACTGTATTTCATTACTGGGCTGGGACTGGCCACTGCCATATATCCCATATATGTCCGATAGCCCAATAAAGATGAATATATTGTGATGGAATAAAGGTCTTTTCTTCAGCGACCCCATTTTTGCAGCTATTAAATGTAAACAGCATTTGGTTTAGAATAAGACCGCCAGATGTCGCTACACACCAACAGTCTATTAGCCCCTCATGGAGTAGATTTGTTTCCGCTATTTTTAAGGGGATACCCGGTGTTTAATTGCTTTTTCTAGTAGCTTATACTACGTTCTTCTGCACAGCTACTGTTTGACTCAGGTTTATGTAATGTATAGTTCATTGTCCTTGTCCATGAGGATACTGAAAAGTGCAACATAGCCTGACAAAGACTTTGAGGAGCTCATTACAACCCAATCTAGGGAGAGCCCATGGCTCGCGTTACGCGGGTATAACTACTATGGGGGTGGGTGGGGGTGTGTGGTGTGTGTGTGTGTGGGGGGGGGGGGGTGTCTGACGTCATGGTTTAAACTTTGAAACTGCCTCCATGTTTTGGGGAAGTATCACATTTTGACAGCGGAAGACAACTATCTATTAGACTGATAGGCTATTTAAGAAACGCCAACATTTAGGAACGTTTAACTGTCAAAATGATCCCACTCAGTCCAAAACGAAATTAATTCCGCGAGTACACAAGGCTACAGCCTATTAACAATTTCTCCTCTTTAGCCTGTTCGTCGAGGATGCATTGGATATACTTTCCTACGATTTCTCCCTTGAGAATAGGTTTGCTTTACTGATGCAAATAAGTTCAGCTGGAATCATCAGAAATCCGCTTTTCTACATGGAGATTGCGACGTCTGTGAGTCAGCATCGGACTTAATGCCTCGTATGAGCCACTGTCGGACGACGACTGGGCTCGTTTCATTCAGAGAATAAAGATGAGAAAGACTAAAGTGGGACGACTTTTTCTGGCAACGTGCCTTGGTTCATTTTTCTTTCTTATATTGTATTTCCAGAACAGTGCTAGATCGGGTAAGTATGTTTCTTTGTCAAAGTCAAACATCAGTTAATCGTTTTTGTCACCTCTGAATTTGCTGAATATCGCCAAAGTGTTGCCTCTGACAATTAGCCTCGTTCGCAGTTTTTTAAACTGGATATCTCAGAGTATCAACCAGAGTTGTGACCTACAGTGAGATTATAAATGTATGGAAAGCTGAAGATGCCCATGAAAATGCAAACCCTTGTTTGGTTTCCTCCTGAAATTGGTCAGACATTCATTATTTAAGCAGAAGGCCTGTTTAGGGAGACAATTTGCTGTTTTGCACATGATTTGGCCCTACATACTAACTACAGGCTAACCTACCAAGTTCGAATTAAAACCACACAGTTTAAAGTCCAGTTGACTATTTAGCACTTTTGGCTACCATCACCTGGATGAATGAGAATCTTAACAGACACACAGGCAATATGCAATTATCTTCATGCTAGTGATGATTAGTGAAGGGTAGGCTAAAACAAGATTTGTTGAGTCTGCATCTGTGTATCACTTGGCTACAATAATAATTTATAGCACCTTGTTGGAAAAAGCCTAATTATATCTCAAGGTGTGGTGACTGAAGATCTTTCCTGTTTGGTCATGTTGGAGGGACTAGTTTTATGAAACTGACTGATTTTGAAACCAGACTATTATTTACTCTACATACTGAAGACAGCGAAAGAAGAGTGGCTTGGTGTCCTTAATCATTTTGGTTTGTGATGGTGCTGGTGTGCTCAACTTCCTCTGATGTGTTCTTTGCTGTTTAACCCCTTTAACCTTAAAGACTGATGTGGAGTTTTTGTAGCCACAATGGCTTTTGAGCAGCGATGGAATGTCCGAACGATTGGTCCAGGAGGCTATCAGTAGGCCTAAATAGCGTAACCGTAAAGATGTCTTCTCTGGCTTGCTGGCTTTCTCTTCCCCTTTCTTTCACATGACTAGAGTCACCCACAACTACAACCACAGAACTTCCTCGTCTGCTTCCCCCTCATTTGCAAATGGCTTTACAAATGAGTAAAAATGCATATGTGCAGAAATCACCTCAATAAATATTATCCCATTTCTGTTGGTCTTTGCATACCAGCAATCACTTAGCCCTATTGTGTGTTTTCCGCTATTTACTTTCCCCAGGAAGGGTGAACACAATGTAGCCATAATATTCTTAGAGGAGAACACAACCCACTGGTTGGGTGCACAGTAACAGCAGATCTCAGCAGCAATGAAATGTGCATCCATTCTAGAATTTGGTGAGGTGTAGCCAAAACACTCTCACAGAGCACACTGACAACCTTCAGACTTCAGAACCTGAGACCCTGATAGAACCTAAGCATTTTTATGGGAACTTTTTAGAGTTCCACCCAAATTATTAGTTTATAACTGTACAGACTTTTGTTCCTCTGTTGCCACCCATGAGCTGTAGCTGGTGCGCTGCTGTTTCTCCAGCTCATCCTCTTATGAGGCAAATAGATGTGCATAAGTAGACAGGACTGCACGCTCCACATATGTGTTCTTACAACATTCCGCCAAAGGCACCAATGATGAATGAACTTGGTTAAAAGTACAATCAGAGTGAGTATTGCTGTGTCAATGCTTTGCAATATTTGCGTGACTTGCAACATGATCTGGATGTCTTGGTGCCTCTTATCACATGATCAGCTTACATGTCTCTGAGGTATCTGCTGTGAGGGTTTATAAGCGTCTTATAAGGAGATGGAGGATTAGATAACGTTTTAGCCTGGTTTGAAAACATCCTCAGCCCAGGTTTTCTCTATTAACAACACATTGGATTTTGAACGCCACTGGATATTTGATAACAGTCTTGTTCAGGGCTAGTGAAAGTATTACGTTTACTTGACGTTTACAGCTTTCTTAAGCACTGCTTATTTCAGCCAATGAGACCTTGGGCTAAGACAAGAAGAAGGCTAAGTATTAGGAGTTTAGGAAGGAAGTAACTTCATGACAGTGGTCAAAATCTTACACTGACCTTGAATTTGGCTATTATGTCTAAAAGAAATGTGCAAAGAGGTCTTGCTTAAGAAAGTGCATGTCTATACCAAGAAATCTCATCTGTTATCATGGCCTTGGGCTTCATGAAAGCAATGTGGCAAGGACAGGTTTTGTGTGTATGTTCAGAGATTCAGAGTGGCATTAAGAGTGGCAGTAAAGTGTTGATTTGAAGTTCCACTGACATCTCTTAGGCTGCTGTGAGTGGCAGCCAGCCATTGCAGGGTTTCAGCAGGTTTCCTTTGTCCAGCCTGTTTGCCTCAGTTGACTCTGAAAGCCTGTGCTTGTTGTGCATACTGATTGAACTCTGTGCTGCTCCCATACGTGGTCTGAATATTTCACGTGCCTGCTTTCATTGACGTTCCTGACCCTTAGGAAGTTCAAGATTTGTGAAGTATTTTAAGAGTGGGCTATAATTTAACCTACTTGGAAATCACAGCCAGTATTTTAGACTGAAAATGATAGCATCATCTGGATACCACCAAAATTTTACGATTTAACAATCTCTCTCATCTCACCAATGCGCTTGCCCTGTGATGAGCACTCAACAGCTCTATACAGAGTACACAAGATGAAACAACAACTCTACAACTGTAGCATGTAAACAAATACAACCAAATGCTGAGAGCTGAGAGGTGAAATGCCCAAACTGCTGAGGCGTGACACACTGACATCCCACTCCTACATCCCCCCAAACCCACTTTACTGGATCAGCTCCCCAAAATGTCACTTTTATGAGCCCTGCAGGAATCCCAGAAGAAGAGGGGATAGATATACTATTTTAGGTTTTTAAGAATTGACATCATTTGAGTACCCATGTGTTGCCATTAGGAGTCCTCATATTTTTGTTATCGATATCGATATTATAGGTGCCTTCAAGGAAATTAAAAGACTGGGTTAAAAATGATTAAATATGAGTGACTTGCAGCTGTGAGAAGTTCTTATCTTTTCTAAGCTTCCTTGTAATGTAATGTCATAATAATGTAGACTGGCAGATAAAATCTTATTTCCTCTTTTACAACAAGTAGCCTAGGCTACTGAGCACATGTGATTTTCCCAGTAACTGACATGCTAATTTTATAATCAATGAAAAACAAATGATATTTCAGTTTAGGCCCTTTGACCTGGCATTTTTCCAACTATTAATCAATAGTTGTTTGAATGTACTTACATGTACCCTATTATTATGATAATTATTTTGTGAAAAGCCAATTGAAGAGTTTTAAATAATTATGTAATATAACCCAAGTGAGAGTGTGGCTGATAAAATAATGGACTGCATTTAAACAGTGCTTTTCTACTACTATGAGCGCTCCAAGGCTGTGGTTTCACTGCAGGTATCCAGAGTTAGGTATGTCCTTTACCAGCCCGATGATCATGAGGGTCAGTTTTATACAATCACATCTAAAGACATCAGATTGGGCTTTGAATCATACATTTTAGTTGTGTCTCTTCATCCTTCACCAGAGAATAGATCCCTTAGACAGATAGTTTAAACCAATCTACTGCTGGACATATGAAGGCATGTAAACTTTACTTCATGGCTGTCTGCAATCCCTGAGTTTTTCATAGCCAGCTTTGGCCCTGTCTAGACTGTGTGATTCAGACATATCAAGTTCAAATGCCAGCCTCAGTGGTGCTGTCAGAATTGCCACAACCCCCTCCAAAAAAGTAATTTGAACATGTTGACTACATAATGAAATCTGTAAAAGATAGTTAGTATCTATAAAATGCATGTGACAGCATTCTTGTATTATGTTTTGCAAATAGCTCAACTTACTGTACTTACAACTTACGGTATAGGCTATACAGAGCAGACATTACAGTATTCAAAAATACAGGATTCTACTTAACCTGTCATAATTACTCTCAGTGCCTTATTTACACACAATTCTCTGACACTATAAATGGCTTACATTCTGTCAGCTCACATAGCATCATTGCATGGATTCTGTGTAGGGGTTCCCCTACTGTCATCTTATTGGATCCCAGACTCTATTGCCAAACTTACTTTGTTAGAATACAAAACATCCAGACATTATGGAAGTAAATAAGAAAAAAAGGTTGACAGTCTGGACAGTGCCTTATACAACAGAAGGAACATGGCTAGCTCTGCAATGTTGCTTCACTGTTTCACTCTCTTGCTGGAACTGTGCACTGAGCTTGTTAAATTAGAAACAATGCAGTGTGATGTCATGACAGTGCAACTTGATATTTGCATAAGCACACTATTCACAAAAAAATGGAAAACTTGACAAAATCTTGGATTGCTTTCACAAAGACCGCCAACACTGGTCTGGACATCTTTCCAACTTTGAGTAGATGCATATCAGTTGCCAGGTTGTTTCAGTTTACATGTGATGCTAATGTATTAATGTTAGCTAAACATCTACTACACAGTCAAATTGCATCTTTGTTTAGCGAACTCTGTACTCTGTATGATGTGAAATATAAACAGCTGTAAATCCTAGCTATACAGGTCCAGGTCCGCCCCCTCATATGTGTACATAGAGGGCAGTGAGTGCATTCGTCCCCCACCCCCTTCTTTTCCTCTTGTCATCTCTCTCTCTTCTCTGCTTGCCTGGCAGGCAAGGCCATCTGCTTGACTGAGCCCTTTCACCACCCAGCTTGTCACCTTTATCACCCTCACTGTCAGTCTCTCTTGTCTGTATTCGGTGGAGTGACTTCTCTCCCACTGTTGGCACACATGCAGAACCGATCGCTCTGTCCTCACCGGGGCCCCAGTGCAGACATGCATCTGGCCTGAGGGGGCTTAAGGGCGGGGGGATGAGAGGGAATGTAGGGGAGAGGACTTGGCCTGCTCAAGAGAACAACGTGTTCCTATAGAGAATGTAAATCTGAGGGAGGGATTTTATGGCTGATCACCAAGGTGACAGAGTCAAGAAAGTTAGTAATTGGTGGAGTTATAGGGATCATTCTCACCTCCATATGTTTCCCATTAAACAGTAATGCAAAGTACACTGGTCTTTTAAGAGTTAATAACAATGTCATCCAAGTTGCAAGCCTATAGAACAGGAAGATCAGCCCCCACTTTGCAATATGTGGGCCAAATAATAGTTCAGCTGAAATGCATGGCTTTATCTGTAAGAACAGAGAAATGTGCTGCTGAAATACAGACACACAGGTAGTAAAGAGGGAATGGGTGTGAGCCATGCTGTATGATTTATATGTGGGAATGTTTCTAAGCATTCAGTGCATTGCATGTGTCTCACCATGCATTTCTCTGCACTGCTAGTGATTGAACTTGGCAGCACCAGGAGGAACGTCACTGGAAAATCACGAAGAAGTCCTCTGGATACATTATATGACAATGATCAGGTAACACATCCAAACAGTCTTTCATAATACTTATCACTAGTCATTACAGCACAGACATTTATTTTGCATGCCTTACACTAATCGTTTTGGAGGTGAGTAGGTTGGCACCATAGGAATAAATGTTATGACATCCTGAGAGTGGCCCGCCAACTGGATCATTTTTAAATGAAGTGTGTGCCTGGGTTCAGTCTCTTTCATGGCCTGTGGAGTATGCCATGGTGTCTGGGGAGGGGAGCAGTTAAAGCTGAGGGAAAAACTGAAATTACTAAGAAAACAAACCTCTTCCTTTCACATCAACTCTCCTCTACCCCCTCCTCCACCACCTGGTATGCCCCAGGAATTCAGGACCTTTTGAGTGATCTAATGTTGAGGGGAAAAAAAACAAAAAAACACCTGACCAAGGAACATATTCTGACATATTCTGAGCTCATGTGGAAGTCCCTGTAGAATCTGAATGAAGTTTGTCATTGGTGATCAGGTTTATTTTGTCTTAATATTTTCATCGTGACCTCACCTTGTAAACTTGCCTTACAAAACCTGGCATTCCTTTTATATAATATATAGTTAATACGATGTCATTTGATAACAGCAGAAAGACGATTAAGCACATGTATATTTTATATATTCATGTCCCTCAAGTCAATACGAAGAGAATTCTAGAATAATGCGGCTTACATTCACTGACATAAACTGAAAATGTAAATGGTGCTGTAAAAAAGGCTTGACTTGACTTAGCCCTATTCAGCTGTTCAGTTTTCTAGAGCTTGTTATAGAATAATGGCATAATGTTTAGTCTCCAAAACTGACCTGATCCTTGTTTCCGTTCTTCTGTTGTCTGTAGCTGGAGCAGTCTGCCATGCGGGCTTCCTTGCTGGGTCGTCGGGAGCTGCTGGAGGAGGTGTGCCGCTCTCACACGCGGAAGAGACGTGTTCTCACCCCCGAGGACCTGCGGCACCTGGTCGTGGATGACGAGCACGGCCTGCTCTACTGCTACGTGCCCAAGGTGGCCTGCACCAACTGGAAGCGTGTGCTCATGGTCCTAACTGGCAAGGGGCGCTACCACGAGCCTCTGGCCATTCCGGCCAATGAGGCACACGTGTCTGGCAACCTGCGCACACTGTCAGAGTACTCCGCCGCAGAGATCAACCGCCGCCTGCGCACCTACCTTAAGTTCATCTTTGTGCGTGAGCCCTTTGAGCGCTTGGTGTCGGCCTACCGCAACAAGTTCACGCGCAGCTACAACACGGCCTTTCACAAACGCTATGGCACTAAGATCATTCGCCACCACAGGCCCAACCCCAAGCCCCGGTCTTTGGAGCAAGGGGACGATGTCTCCTTCGAGGAGTTTGTGTATTACCTGGTGGACCCACGGACACAGAGGGAGGAGCCCTTTAATGAACACTGGGAGCGGGTGCACTCACTCTGCCACCCTTGCCTCATCCACTATGACATAGTGGGCAAATATGAGACACTAGCTCAGGACTCACGCTATGTGCTCAGTTTGGCCGGAGTAGATTCTCTGGTCCGCTTTCCCGCCACGGGTAAGACCACCCGCACCACAAGCAACATGGCTGCCCAGTACTTTCAGAATATCAGTCCCTTCTATCAGAAGAAGCTCTTCAACCTCTACAGGATGGACTTCTTGCTCTTCAACTATTCCACTCCAGCTTACTTGAAGTTAAGATGATGATGGGTACATTTTCCAATCAATGTCAGAATGTTTACTTCTTCGTGAATGTTTTGTGCTTTTTACTGATTGTGATGCCCTGAATGCTAATTCTTAAGGGAAAATGACAGGACAATTACTCATGGGGCATCTCTCTTGTGAAAAAAACAGCACAGTGTGAAGACAGTGATGCAAAGTCTGTGATATGAGAATTTAACAAAATGGCTGCCTTCTTTTGGACTGGACACTTCTTCCAAGTCCTTGTCTGTCAATTTTCCAAGGATTGCAAGGCAGTTAGATGTCCTCTCCATGCATGTTTCTTGGCTTTGTATTTATGTTTTTTGTCAGAAATATTTATTGTGGATACTTGTGGATGAAAATTTTATTATGTCATCCCATTAAAGGGTTCATTTTTAGGGTTCTATGTATGTCTGGTTTAAATGAAAGAAACAACATATAATTTGAACATTGTTTCAGTTGAAGCCTGCTTTCCCTGTTGAGTACTTGAAGATTATAAAAAAAATCCAGTATTAAGGAGCTTGAGTTATGGGTAATTTGGAATGTCAAACAGGAATTTAAAAAGATGAACAGGGATTTAAATTTAAAAAAAATTGTGATTATGATGAACTATGACAGTCTTGCTGTATCTGGACAGTTTCAGTTTGTGGAGTTTTAGCAAGTTCTCTTCTTAGTATGATCAGACTGTGTAAACAGTGCATAGCTGTGGTTTGGAGAAACGGAGACCCTCATCTGAGCCTTCCTTGTTGAACTATGAGGGCAGCAGGAGGGGTAAACTACCTGTTGGTCACTACAGATCCGGATGGGATTTTGTGTGAAACGCCTATCTCCATCTAGGTATTGTCAGTGTGAAAAGAAGTCCAATTCCTGAATAAACAGTAAATTGGTTGTCGTGTTGTTGCAAAACCTTTTCACCCCTTTTTTAGGCCCATTTCTATATAGATTTGCCTAAAGTCTGGGCAGTTACAGTGATCAAATCGAAACTTTGATAACTTTGAAGAGATGAGCTAAATAGTGCAATTCACATTCATTTTCATAAAAAGAAAAGAAGGGGGTGTTGTGAGGCACAAGTAGTTCTAGTGCCCGTGCCACAAACAGGCTAAGTGCCTATAGAGTCAGGGTCAGCCTGTGCTCATTTCCTGATGTGACAGCTTCTACATTTACATTTATGCATTTAGCAGACGCTTTTATCCAAAGCGACTTACAACTCATCAACTATCAATTGTTCAGGACCAGTCTCCCCTAGAGGGACTTAGGGTTAAGTGCCTTGCTCAAGGGCACAACGGTGGCAGCCGGGATTCGAACCCACAACTTTTCAGGCTACTTACACGCTAGCCAGGTTCCTTAACCACTACGCTACCACCACCACCCCAGCTTCTCTCTCCTACTTGCTTCTTGTCCATCTCCATTGTCCTATCGGAATAAAGGGGAAACGAAGATGTGAGGCCAAAGGGATGGCCCAAGCTTTATTGCTGTCTCTAGGACAGAGGTTTTCAAAGTGTGGGGGGGGGGGGGGGGGGGGGGCACAGCAAGTTGGAGGGAAATGTAAAAGAAAATAACTGAATAAATAAAACGGTAAAAGTATTCCCATTTGTTATAAAACATAATCTATCGCATATCTGAACATTACTACTATTCAATATATATATACTACTATTCAAACCCGTCCGGTCGTGGTCACATTAACAAACCAGAGTAGCCTTGGTAACAGACTTTTGAACGTTAGCTAGCCAGCTAGCTCTGCTAAAATTATTACAATGGCACTGACTAAACATCTCATGCGATTGTGAGAACTCAAAAGAACTGGTCAAGAAAGTTGTGCAAGTATGAAGCAGCGTATATAAAGGATGGATTTACAGTCACATATAGAAATGGATACGAGTGCCAAAAAATGTGCTCTCTGCTTCGAAATCCCCTATCTAGTGGAGGCCGAAAAATCGGTGGACTATTTCAAACGAAAGGCAGAACTTTTGACTTGGCAATCAGCGACACTTGTGCAGCAAACCACGATCCCCAAGAGGGCACTGAGGGCATCATTTTTGTGACACTTAGCCGGAATCTACAGCTACGGGTATATGGGGAGCCTTGTCATGGAAAAGTTTGGGAAAACCAACTCTAGGAATCCCAATAAAAATAACTACATATACGGTGATCATTTTGATCAGTCATGGAGTATTTTTAATGAGAATGTTTTAAAGTGTTATTGTATTTTACTAGTTTAGGTCTCTTGCCTATACTCAGTAGAGCTCAATCGTTGTCAGTCTTTGTTGATCTGGATTTGCTCCAGCTATAACATGAAAGTTTGAATAGTAATACGACAATACACTGTGCTGATGGCAGGATATCTTTATTGTCTTCCCAGCAAGCATACAGTAAACATTCAAGAAAATCAAACTCGGTATCCCAATCCCATGAATAATTCCCCTTTCACTTCCCAAAGCTTCTCTATGGAGGGAACACTGAAAACAAAGTATGTATGGATTGTGAGTAGGATTTGCAAGATTCTATCAAAAATCCTATGTTTACTGCAATATTGACTAGGATGTGTAACACAAAAATGTGCCTTTACACATTTTTTTAATAAATGGAAATAAACATTTATTGACTATTTAATGATATTAACAATAAAAGAAACTTTTCAAATGTACGAAGAACTGAATAAGGGACTTACAAGTGGTGGTGAATGCGGTACACAACTTTGTCAAGGAAATACAAAGTTTTAGCAAGTGTATGAAACAGTATATTCCTTACGTGCAAGCACAAATTCTGTTATTTTGTTTACCTGTGTTCACCTCATGGAGATGGTAACCACAAGCTTGGGTTACAGATATAACTAAAGCTGTACTATGTTATGCTAGACTTTAGTGTAAGAATGTTACTTCAGCCAGTAAAATTTTACAATTGGGTAACTGAAACTGTGTTGTGTGGCACAAAAGCAATAACTATGTCAAAGACAATTAAATTAATAGAGGTCAATGAGTCAAGTCACTTCAGATCCAGTATAGTCCAGTTGTGTGGGTGTATGTATGTGCGTACATGTACACACATTTATTGTTATGAAATTATTTAGATGCTAAATGCCTGTTAAATGAGTAGTAAGCTGCACAGGTAGGCTTGTCCAGTTGAGTAGATCTTCTTGATGAGGCAGCTGAAGTCCTGTGTGCTCATATGCACCAGATGGCCTAACAACCTGCTAAACTGTCAGTCAGGCAGGGGAGATAAAATGTCTGGCATCTGAGAGCCCAAGAGCCAGGACACAGACAGGTCACATGAGGAGACCCAGGGAAGGAGGCAAACTGTTCACAAGCCAAGGCCCTCCACCAGCAAGACCAGATGGAAGCACAGAGCCAAAAAGCCAGTCCCTAGCAAGTCCCCCAGTGCAGTCAGATACGGGATGGAGAAGTTGTCTGGGTCCAGCCCCCTCCTCCACACAAACCTCACAATCACATCAGCCACATAGAGAAGGATCCCCACCTAGAAGTAAACACTGTCATTAAGCCAGTCACTTACACTATCAAGAACTAATTAATTAGGCACTCAGAATTTCGTTCTTTTCACCAATATGAGCCACTGCTCAAATGGATCAAACTTTTAGATAGCAGTCAGATGCAAATGAGCAAACTACTCAGATTCATTGGCCACAATATGGAGGCCTATATTAGCAGGCTACTGCAGTCCAATTACTGTGCACGGGGAACTTAAAGGTACCCTGCCACACAAATCCGTGTTTACCTGTTGTTTTTGAAATATGATAGGTTTATATGAGTTTGTGTTACATGATCAATGTGAAAATGTAATACTATCTTCGCTGTCTGCAATAGCCAACGAAACGAAAAGAACGGAGAAATCAAATCGAAAACTTGGTCAGTGACAAGCTACAGCAGCGAACCAGACCACAGCTCATTATCATAGGAGGAAAAACAAGGCACTTTACTCAAGGGCTATTTCAATAGGTTACAGAGGGCCCTGTTAAGGTATCCTTGGACCGTCCAGCCCAACTAAAGTTATATACCATCATTGGAGACTTTTGAGAACAATTTACAATACCTTGTAAATGTATGGCAGGGAGCTTGTTCTTTAGTGAACAAAGTCTGTTCAAAAATTGCCTATTTATCCAGAGGCTTTTGTTCCAGGTGCACTAAGTACTTTCCCAGCTAAGGTGAAACATTAACTCACAAGCCTGTCAAGCTCAACTGTTCTGGAATCTGTGGTACTTCTGTAGCTATGAGAGCATTTCAGTTCACACAGTTCTCCATTAAAGGCCTTACCTGAAGAAGAGCAGCAAAGAGGTAACAGCAGGTAAAGGCAACTGTGATGGCAGTGTGTCCTCCCTGGAGAAGACTTATTGCTGACAGGAAAACTAAATGACCAGGCACCACCAGCAGAAACAGTACTCTTGCCGATTTGGAGTTCACACCTAACGCATAATTAATCAGTTAAAAGCATTAGGAATGTTTCTCATCATGACAGAAACCATTGTCAAAAACATGACTTCAAGTTAGTGTTATGCAACTGTTCTAAATGAATTGTGCACTACTGTGAGTTGAAGTGTATTTTCTACCTCATTGTGATCAAATATTAGCCTACCTGAGGAGAAAAAGGTGACACAGGGGTTGGGCCAGTGTTGCCTCATTTTGTAAGGCAGAACCCCAGGCACACTCCAGAAGTGCAGATAGGTGGAGATGCGGCTTGCCTGGATAGCCACCAAGTTACCCCCCACACCTGCAAAGAAGGGAGATGACAATTAGCAGAGGCTGGAAAAAGACACAGGTCAAGCCAAATATGCATTCAGCAACCTTCAGCTCAAACCACAAATGATATGAGCGGGTGACATATGACTTTAGCATACACATTTGGGTGAGCGGGTGACATATGACTTTAGCATACACATTTGGGTGAGCGGGTGACATATGACTTTAGCATACACATTTGGGTGGGCGTTATGGATTACATATGCATGGAATACATTTTTCCATACTTTACAGACAAAGAATCAAATTTCCTGTTAATTTATGTATTTTCCATCTTTTAACAGTATCCCAGCTTATGGTTTCACCCGTACCTAGCTCTCTACGTCTGAAATATTTAGCAACCAAATGATTTGTCAAATAAATTATTTAATTGCATCCCTGGACTCCTGCCAGGTCTGAGGTTGGTAGTCTGGAAAATCTCCTCAAGAGTTGCCAGACGAGTGTAACCACTCATTGAGGCTTTAGTTTTTCACACACACAGTGAGAAGTAATGGACCAGGACAAAAAGAAGTTGTGATTAGAAAAGGGCAAAAGATATTGATGATTACACAACAAGGTTTGGTATTATGACAAAAAGATGTCTGAAGGCAAACAACAGGCAAACAGTGCTGCTCCGAAGAGAAGAAAGGGAAATCTAAACCAGACCAATGGTGACCAGCAGTCATTTCACTGGAGGCTCTTACTATTCTGCGGTTCTTCCAAAATTAGGCCGTGACTATGCAGTTTGTGGGGGAAAACTTCTGGGCAAACAGTCTCAAACAGATGCATCTATCAGGCAGTGTACTCCCTTTTAATATAATAATACCTGAGACACCAGGAAAACTAGACAAGAGGATAGCAATGACTGCGATCAAAATCTAATCCTCACTGAAAATGCTTGCAGATTTGGATAATTCTTTGGTTTGGCTGAAGTACCACAGAGCAATTTTTCTCTCTACCCCCTGCAGAGACAGCAATAACTAAACCATGACGAAAAGGACATCAATTCTCAAATTTTCCATATGAAAAGACAATGTAACACAGCTCTAAATGTTGCAAATCACCTACCATTGATAACCGGAGTAAAAACAGCCATTCCCTCAAAGTTAGGGTCACTGACTGTCCTGTCGAGAATTAGACCTCCAAAACTAAAAAAGACAAGTTTGCAATAACACCAGTTCAAAGTTTTCTGTCAGTTATAAGTATTTAATTGATAAACAGCATGATGATACTCACACCAAAGCATTTACACTATAGGCTACTGTGCAATTGGAGGAATTCTCATGACAGGTGTGTGAACTGAAAGTTGTATTGTTTGTGTGTGTGTGTGTGTGTGTGTGTGTGTGTACCTGCTGATGGACATGGCCACAATGACAGGCTGCCAGCCGGAGCGCAGGACCTCCTGGATCTGTGGGCTCCGCCGAGCAATAACCACCCACACAGGGATCAGAATGAGGAAGAAGACACACACCAGAGGGGCCAGGTACCATACATCTGCACAGAGACAGAGCACAGGTGAGAATCGCATGACAGACAACACTCTGAGGTACACACTGACTCATGGAACAAAACATGGAAAGCGGCATAGAGTTGCATTTTATACACTTACACTGACCTCTTCTGGTGAATGCATGTTTAACACTATTCTTTCCATTACATCACAAATCTATCATCCTAAGTCAGTATCATATACTATTCATTAACATAAAAAAGTATATTGTACTTACCAATAAATATGTTGTAAAGTATGCAGTTCCAAAGAAACTTAACTTAAATGCATACTCTTATACTGTTCAAAACACTCTTGACAAATATGTGTGTGCAGACACAAACAGATACACTGAAATGAAAGCCAAACAGACCTCGGTATTCAAACAGAGTGCTGCTGACTCCAGCCAATAAGGACAAGGTGATGAGGTCTCCTAAACTGGCTGCAATTGGGGTGGCCACATTGTCTGGGTTGATTCCCACCTTCCTAGAGCCAATTATCACTCCAATCATCACCAGACCTGAGGGACAACAGAGGATGCTGAAGAATCAGTGGCCATTAATGACCAAATTTACACACACAGCATGACAGACAACTATAGACAGAGTACTCAGTCAACAGCACATGTTTCTACTTAGTTCCAGGGATGCTGAGAAGAGACAGACAGTCACAGAGAAAACAGTCAGAGTATCATTTGTAATTAAGTATTGGAAAGAAAGTGATAATAGTTTTGATAGCCCAGTCCTATCCTCTGTTTTGATGTTTTGTGCACAACCTAAGGAAAGTGCCGCCACAAAAGCAGTGGTCACGCTGCTAGCACACAACACAGCCGCTTGATCCAGCTCCACACCACCTCGAGAGAAAGCCCCCAGCACCACTGCTGCCAGTGCAGCCAAGAAGCCCACCACAGTGGCCTGGACCTGGAGGGAGGGTGGGGGAGAGAGAGAGAATGAGGGTAATCACAGTTTGACATTTTGTGAACTGCCATAGGCTTTCTTTATTAATGCTGTGTAATTAGTGGCTGACAGCTACAGGTGAGCCTTAAGTGAAAAGCCTTTCAGATATCCTCATCTTGCAGGGATCCTCGTTAGTGCTGCCAAACTGGCTAAACCTATTTTTACCTCCACATTTATGATACAGACATAAGAAATACTGGTCATGCACAATGGATACCATTTGAATTACTACTGCACAAGCATAGTACTACACTGTACTGTATCTACATGGGGGAGGGGGTTGTCCTGAGTGTTTGACAATCCGCAGTAGAAAACTATGAGCACCTGTATTAGAGCCAGATTACTGCACACCATTATCCACTGCTGGCTTGGGTCATCCATTTGGCCAGTGTTTGCCTAGTCAATAGGAAGAGATCAGGTCATCTGGAAGCTACATTCAGAATCAATACAAAGTTGAAAATGCATTTGAAAGTAGAAGAGGAGCACACTGAATACTAGTTTTCTCTCATGCAGCACAAATAGAGCTTGTTGCCTAACCCTTAGATATTCACATGAGTTTTTTTTTTTTTAAATCGACATGGACGTACTGCCCATATGGATTAAGAGCGACATAGTACACAACTGCTGAAACCAAAAACCATATTAAAATATGAACTATCTATAGGGTAATAATTTACTGATTTGAAGGACAAAAACAATGTTTTCAACACTGTAGTTCAAATGTTACCATTTCAATAGAAGTAATGATGATTATTATCACAGAAGTAATTACTCTGGTGGACTTACAGCAGTAGATAGTCTAGATGCTAGAGTCATCTCCAAGTTGCCCTTCAATCCAACCAAAGCTGGAACCAGGATAAATATTTCAGTGATGACTTTAAAAACCTCCCAGTGCTAGGAAGAAAGGCAGATTAGAGTGCAGTTAGCTAAGCTAGCATACAATAAGTATTGACATGACAGACTACTTCAAGTATTCCACAAGTATTCCTGTCAAAGCACCAGACAACAGTGATGAAGATGCAAACAGAGCTGTGTAAGCAACTTAGGCAAGGTCATTGGCTATATAGTCATTCTACTCAGACAAGAAATGATACAAACTATTGCTATCATTATGATCATGTAATCCACATGAAATCCATTAACTGGTATGGACAATTAAAACAGAATGGGCAAAATCCCTTTCGTGTAGATCACCCATGGAAATTGAAATGAACAGACAAAACAAGCCGGTTCAAAATGCGAGCGGATGAAATCAGAGAGAGTCTCAACTCAAACTCATCGGTCTAAAAAGCATTCCAAAAATAGACGTACAGAGAAATGATTAGATAAGGAAGCTTGTCTACAGTGTCATACTGCCAGAGTATTTTTAGGCCCTCACAAGCACTGGGCTATCTGTCACATTATGCCGCTATCCTGGGAGCTGGCCCAGTTCTCCGGCTGCTGGGTGTCTGAGACAACAACCCCCTCTGCCTCTCCACCTCTCAGCCATTCTATCAGGTCCTCCACCACCACCTGTCCTCTGGATCACATTCAATAGTATCATTTGATATCCAAGTCCCTTCCAGTACCACAGACTTCTATTATGCTAATTGACAGACATCTTTTTAACACTCCAAAACAGGACAAAGAGCCCCAAAACTCGTATTGCATCACAAACGTGACAAGCTGTTCTGATGATGGAGGATATTAAAACTTGATTGATGGTTCAGCCATTAAATGAGTAAAAAAACAGAAATTCAAAGATGAAAGACACAAACCCAATTCGTGACACCTATCAGACTGACACTTTCCCAACAGACAAAGAACTACTGAACAGGTTCATTTTACACTCTCAATTTGAAACCCTATGATGACATAATAAAAGGAGTAGCCATAGCAAAATATAATACTAAAATAAACCAGTCCAAAGCCTTTCTATCAGATGACTGTGATGTTGATTTCATTTCAAACCACTGGTTTACCACCACAAAACATCTTAATGTCTCAAAAAAAAATATATATATTTTTTTGCCATTGTGACTTTTAAAGAGCTGAAGCAAAATGTACCACAATACACAATGGCATCATTACAAAATGTCAAATAGCAAAAAAGACTCTCTAAAAGAACCCAATCTTATCACAATATGGAATCCAGAATTGAACCCGCCAATGACATTACAACACTGAAAGTCAAAACATTTTGCGGTATGGGCCTGTTCTTTATGACCAAAGGACAATTTGTTGTAATTGTGAATTTTACATCATCATACAGCATTAAACTATTCTGTGGATATTAAGAATAAATTAAGAATAGATTTTTTCTGTGAGAACCATACTTGCACAGTGTCCATGACAATACCAGCTGCTACCATGCCCAATCCAGACACCAGGTAGGGTACCAGAACCTGGAGAGCAATGAGACAGGAGCTCTCCGGCAGGAATCCATGAGCAGAGCGTGTGAGCTTACAGGTGAAGCCCTTAGCTTGCGGCCCTGATAGCACAGCTCCAGTTCCAGCTGTGTGACCACCATGGCCAGTTACCCCATCCCCAACAGTACTTGGGTCACAATAGAGTAGGTGAAGAGTAGCACTGGTCTTGCTGTGATACGTCAGTGCCTTCAAAGTTTTTAGGGTTCTCACCAAGTATCTATGAAAACATGATTATGTCCTGATGAAGTGTCACAAACGAAACTTTGTTTCAAAATTCAAAAATGATGGGTTCTTTTATTCTATTTGAGAAGACACTCTTGTCTCTCCACTGCTAATACATCTTTCATTCTCTAACAAGGCAATTGCAGCAGGTGTAGAACACAATCTTCTCTGAAATGTATTCCCCTTCTGTCTTATATTGTAGGCAATTGTCTTGCTTTTAAAGATGCGCCCACTGGTTTCTTGTCAGTCCAGTTTACTGGTGAGGAGAAGGGAGCCCCGTCGAGGTGCCCCTGATGCCCTTGGTGAGAGAAAACAGCCCTGCTCCAGGGTGTGCTCCAGGCTGGCTGAAAATGACAAGTGGTCTCCACGTGGGGAGGGCTCGTCAGAGTGAGACACTGTGGTCCGGAAGAGAGAGAGCACGAGCACAATGTCTTCGTCACTGCTGTCGTGACTCATTGTTTCCACAGCCTCTTGCTCTGGAAGAGATAACCTCCCTCCACCTCTCTGGGCTTTCAGGCACACACAAACACTGCATCATGATTAGCTTTATCTTTCATACTTTTTTCTCTCACTCTACAGCTTTTACCCACTTCCCCCAGAATTAAAAAAAAAAAACCTTCTCACATTTTGCTTTGGTCACACTCTATTAACAGGTGTAAGATCTGACAAAAACACATGTCAGAGGTCTGTGCTGTTTTAGCCCCTCCCTTGGCCACTGAATGGCAAAAATGACAAGACCTCTGCTGCTGGCTTTTCCCCTCTCACTGCTCTCCTTTCTTCCTGACTCATTCTCTGAATCTCACTCAAACACTGCTCCCCTCCCCACCCTCATCCAGCTCTCTGAGGTCCTGCTGCAGACTTCAGGGGAGGGTTTCCCTGAAACGGTCCTAGACAGAGAGTGGGAAGGAGGGAGGCAGGGAGGATGACAGACAGAGAGAAAGAGAGAGAAAGACAGAGAATGTGCAGGAAAGAGGGAGAGAAGAAAGGGAGGAGATAAAGGCAGGGAGTACCCACACAGCAGGTTTGAAATCTGTATCTGGTAGCTTACGCTGGTGGTGAGAAAGAACAGAGGCAAGGGACATCCCCACTGGAGCGATGATTCAGCTAAAGTGCACCTTAAGGATGGGGAGGGAAACACAGCACAGGACTGCTCTGCCCTAATCTTTCCTACAGCTACACAGCAAACTGCATATGGTTCCTCTTGGACCAGAACTAAATATGATTTCAGGTACTCCAAAAAATCAGCATTATGAAAATGAAAGATTAATCTTAGGAGGCTCTGTACACTGATTAATGAATAATGTTGTGACTGGGGCCTTCAAATTTGATTACTGGCCAAGGCTTAAAAAATATTTAATGACATTTTTGTAACACTACTCACTGCATCATTCATAATAATATTATAAAAGTTGCTGAGTTTAGTGGAAGACTCCACACATTAAACTGAGATGTCATTACAACTGCTTTGAGACATGGACAGGAGCTTCCCCATTTAACTCAGTTTCTGAAAAGAAATGGTTGGGTTGAAATATGGTGCGCAGTCACTTGTTGCTTGTTTTCTTCGGTCTCCTCCTGTGAAATAGAGACTGGAAGTGGTGCTGGTGGGTGGCCAGTAGGTGGCTTTCTTCCCACAGGCCTAAGATCCATCCCAATGTATCAGTGCAGTGACAGGGACACTGCTGTAGGAGAGGCTGTGGTTCAAATGAGACGTTAAACCGAGGTCCTGACTCCCAGTGGTCATAAAAGATCCCACAGCACTTGTGGCAAAGAGTGGGGGTGTTGCCTGATGTCCACTTCTCAAATCTCATTCCTGATTTCAAGATTCATAACTAGCAGTGAAATTACATATAAATTGGTGCAATTCTCACCAAATCTTTTCAGAAGTGCTGCATAGCCTGGATTCCTGACCCACATCAATGAAGATGTAGGTGTGGCATTGAGATTTCCAAGGGGCCCTGTTTGTGTTGTCCGGACCTATTTTCCATACAGACCTCCACAGTGACATCGGCTAATGCAGACTACTATCTTCTCTGCGCCTGCTTTGCACATCACTTTCTCGGTTAAGGTCACATGGAAAGGTAAGGTTTTACTGTTTTTCTCTGTATTCAACAGAAGTATTGTCTGGGGATGTGCTTGCATAATCATTCACAAGAATATGATAAGCTCATCCCTATTGGTCATTCCAAACAACTGCCCCTGATTTTCATTAAATGTGAATCTGAAATCTGGAAAATTAAAATTATCTACTTGATGTCAAATGACAAAGTAAAAACATCATTAAACATTATCAAAAATACTCCTACAGATACAGCCATAATCCTTAAGAGAATTTTCTTTTCTTAGGTGCCTTAAAAGTGTACCTTAGTAATAGTTGTGGACTTGGGAGAGCAATGTTGAATCACATTTTCCTGGATAAACATTCAAGCTGCAGCACAATTAAAAACTAAGAGTGCTTACCGCTAACATGAAATTTGCAGGAGATGACAGTGCAGCAGTGTAATAAAAGTGCAGCACTGAGAGAGAGAGTGGGGGGTGCATTGTAAGTGCATGCCAGGTAGTTCAGAAATCTTAAACCAGGAGATATGCTGGGTCTTCAAGAATTTCTTGAAGGTGGAGAGGATATCTGTTGCTCTGGTAGCACTTGGACCTTCCACCAGCATGGAACAGATGAGAATAGTCTGGATTGACTTGTGTGAGGTGTTGGCTGTGCTAGACAACGTTCCTTGGAGGAACAAAGTGGTTGGAGGGTAACATAGGGCTTTAAGAGGGTATTAAGGTAGATAGGTGCAGATCCATCAATCACCCTGTAGGCCAAATTTAGTGTCTTGAATTTGATGCAAGCGGCTAAGGGTAGTCAGTGGAGTTCAATGAACAGGGGTATGATGTTCTTTTTCTTGGCTGGCTGAAAACCAGACACGCAGCTACATTCTGGATCATCTGTAGCGGTCTCATAGCACAGGATGGAAGACCTGTTAGGAGGGCATTGCAATAGTCAAGGGGAGAGATAACCATGGTCTGTACCAGGAGCTCAGTTGCATATTGGTTAGGTACGGCCTGATCTTCCTAATGTTGAATATAGAAAAACAGCACGACCGAGCTACAGAGGCAACGTGATCAGCAAAGGTCAGCTGGTCATCAATGACACCTAGGTTTCTTGCAACTTTGGTGGGAGCAACAGATAGGCAGTCTAACTTAATGCTGATGTTGTGATGTATGGTTTGCTTGGCTGGGAGGACCAGCAGTTCAGTTTTGATGAGGTTTAATTGGTGACATGCAGATATGTCAGAAAGACAGTCAGAGATCCAAGTTGACACTGTGGAGTCACCGGGAGGAAAGGACAGAGCTGGCTATCATATGCATAGCAGTGATAGGGAAAACCATGGGAGTGGATGATTGGACCCACTGAGGTGGTATGGCAAAGAGAAGGGGTCCCAGCACAGAGCCTTGGGGCACTTTTGTAGCCAGATTGGTGGAAATCAAGGAGGTTGTGCTGACCTGTTTGAAGATGGTTCGTTCAATGGTTTTAGAAAGGAAAGGAAGAAGAGAGACAGGCCGGTACTTCTCCACTTGAATGGGAGTGAGGGAGGGTTTTTTGAGCAGTGGTATTATCTGGGCTTATTTGAAGGTGGTGGGATATGTACCCGTAGTTAGTGAGGCATTGATCGTGTGTAGTTGCTGTCACAATGGTTGGTGCTATGGCCTGTAGAAGGGTGGTTGGAATAGGGTCCAGTGGACAAGAAGTAGGACAGAGCACTACATAAGGTAACTTAATTACCCTCACTTCAGCCTAGGGAAAACATACCTGACATACACTCTGAACCCTAACCAAGATTTTCAATGATCAAATCATTGCCTAAAAATGCTAAACAATTACTTACCTGTACAAAGTCTAGCACCATGCCAGCCATCACCATCCCCATCCCTGCAAGCAGGTAAGGGAAGAGCACCTGTAGACAGATGGATATGGAAGACTCCTCCTCAGCTTTGCCTTGTGATGCTTTAGCCTTCTCTTCCACAGGCTTTTTGGGTGGTGGCATTGGAGGAGGTAGTAGTTGGGTATTATCTTGAGCGTCAAAACCTGCTAATTTCTCGTTGGTGGCACCACTCTGACCTTTGCCTCTTCCTTTTTTAGACTTTTTGGATCGCCCTTTCCTGTGGCGGACCTCATCTCCAGGCATGTTGTTGTCGAAGTTAGTCTACGACAATAAAAAAAAAAAGTACAGCATACAGTATCTCCCAATGATCGGTAATGTAACATATCTTCTGCAAACAGTGGGAAAGCTGAGGCTTTTGATGTTTGACATGCAAATAGCGATAACGTTACTGACCGACTATATATAGAGAAATGTTTAGACTTGCAGCAAAGTCTACTTAATTTCACAAATTTTATGTGCATATTTCCACCTTAAGTTGTAGAACGTAATGCAGTCCTGCCTCTTGCTTAAATTCAGAGTCATGAAATCTCAAACTCATTTTCAGCAGATGGACAAGTGGTTGAACAACATCGGAAAGCCTAACATTATGCGTTGGCGCAAGTTTGTTTCTTGCGTATTGGTGTTACATTGCTGATAAATCAGGGAAGACCTCAGTGTTTGGCACAATAGTTTGGTTTTCTAGTAAATTTTGTTGGTTTCTCCTGAAAACAACTGGAGATTATAAAATCCCATTTTCAGACTTCCACAATTAACGAGAATAACGTTAGCCCTTTAAATTTTGATAGCACAGCAAAAGGGCAACGGAATAGCCTATTCATTAGCATTTGCATGGCTATGGTGCACAGTATGCACTGTGTACGACCACGTGTAAAAAACATTTGTTAAAATGATGGCCCATTAAATAGATACCCAGTTTCCAAAAGGTGTCATGACTGGAGGCTCAAAACGATGAAATCAGATGAAGCGACTCGACCCTCGGCTCAAGTAACCTCAACGTTAACGTTATTCCAATTCGTCTGCATGAGCCAGATGACATATTAAATGCTGTCGAAGTGAAAACATGTACAACTGTGCGTTCTCTCTAACACATTGCAGTTGTTAATTAGGTTATTTGTCTATATAGATCATGTTGAAAAAATAACAGTGCGTAACATTGAATATATGGTCTGTAACGTGTCGGTGAAGCACACACTGTCACATCTTTCGGTGAGACGCCATGTTCAATGTGCATCTTCGGTTCGGTGACGGTACGTGTGAGGTTTCCTATTTCAACTTAAAAGTTGGGGCCGTGAGATTAAACCGAAAGTCTCCATCTGGCAAGTGTCAGCGGTGTGGTGAATCTTTATGATAGGGTACAAGTTCGTAGGACCAAAAACCGAGCGCATCACAAATTAGTAAGTAGACAGATTAAAGCACCAGACTTTCAACTGTCTGTTTACAGGTTGTATTCCAACAGATTTTTAAATATCCTATCCTATATCCTCTAAACTGTTTGGAGGAGGCCTGGAATAGATTGTAGGGCATTGCGCTACAAGTGAGAGCACTGCTGTTGAACAACATAAGCATATATTACAAATTACGCAGAGTCATTAACAGTAAACGGTATAGCCGACCAAAATGTGGTAACCTACCCTACTTACCCTAAATGTTGTTTCAGTTATGAATGAGGTGGTCACGACGCGGAGGAAACTTTTGAAAGACACTAAAAATAATCTAATGCTGTATGAAGTAAGACTCCTCCCAGACTGTGTGTAGTGCAGAGAGTGGCATCTTAAATTTCACTTCAGTTGGCAGATTGGCACCATCTTATTTGACAGCACAGGCAAATAGCAACTAAAGCAAGGGCTAACTCGAGGTGTCAAAGGCAACGATGGCGTAGCCTATGAATATCTTTAACTGCAAAGCTTCTTCAAAGGGCAGCCATGGCCTACTGGTTAGGGTCTCGGGCTTGTAACCGAAGAGTTACCGGTTCCATCCCCGACAAGTGGACCATGGCTGAAGTGCCCTTGCACCTAACCCCTCACGGTTCCCTGGGCGCCACTTTAGCAAGCAGTCAACTGGTTCGGTACTTTCGGTTACTGTCTGCCTTGTGTTTCACTAATTCACGATTGGGTTAAATGTAGAGACCAGATTTCCCTCACTGGATAAAAGAGTATATTATTATTATTATACATTAGGTGATTGTTATTTCTATTATAAGCGACAGGCTGTATTTTCATTTGGTCATTTCAGCAGCGTCATATTTCACTATGACTTCTCATCAACATTTATATTACTGGTTTGCAACTTAAGGCTGCAGCAAATGACATATTTTAAACATTTTTAAAAGATACCCAATAAAGGATGGACGGACAGTTCACTGGAACTGATGTTGTGCTTGTCATTCTTTTTACCACAAGATGGAACCCTCGTATTGCGATGCTGGCCAGAGTGCGTCATGCAGCCAAAACCGAGGACCTTTCTTATTTCCATGTGTTGAGTTTAGTTTTCTGCTGTACCATTGGCTAGCAGATAGCCTAATCTTGCGCGTCACTTGCAATTTACTCAGTACGTGAATAATAGCATTACATTGTTAATTCGGAACAGTGAATGACATGTCTGGCAGACTAGCGCTGTGTATGGATTATCTGGTCTGAAAAAAGAGAGTAGCCCTGTCTTTGTTGCTGTGGATGGCTTGTTGAGGAGGAGATGGTAATCCATACAAAACTCTCTCCCTTTTTCTCTATGTCAGCACTAACATTGGTGGTGTGGAATTCCTGGTTGCCGGGTTGAAAATGCACATAAGCTATAAATAAAACCTTTGACAAACTGCTGACACCTGTCGCAGGCCCATCAACAGCTTTTCCAACCTCACCTTCCATCCACTTTTACCAGTGTGTCAATAGTCTCTCAAGAGTCTAATCTCTCAAGTGATTCGGTCACCTCGAACAACTGGGCTTGACTTTGGTTGACTTACCTTGTAATATCCCTTTACAACCCATGAGAACTTGACATAATCTGCAGAAGGGGTAAAGAAAGAACAGTATTGAAAGTGAAGTAAAAATTGCCTTGCTTTTTTCTACCAATTTAAACTACAGTTAGTGAGATACCACAGCTGTTATTCTGCTATTACTCCCACCCTGATATTACATAACTACACTGTGGTTGATTGATGACCAGCCCAGTTCACTGTTTGTGTGTGCCAAGGCTGTCCCCACACAGCAGACATACTCTGCAGCAGTTCTTTAGTTCTTTTTCCAGACAAAAAGAGGAAACCTAAAATCACAGCTCCTATTTTTGTCGTGAAAATTAACTCTTGTTTGGAAAAGTAACCAAATATCATTCAACCATTTTGGTTGTCTACTATCTCTGTTGACAGAGCTAATTGTTGCACCTACATGCTCATATTGAGAGAGAAACAAATCTGAAGTATCAACGAGGATGTGTTACAAAGAGGTCTCAAATGAGACCAAAGGAAAATATTTTCCCCCACAGTGCAGTCAGAATGAATGCTACTGATTCCATATCCACAGCAAAGGGTGACACTCACTGAATGAGTGGGCTGGTAGGCGATATCTGCCAGATGCAGAAATGGATCACTCCATTGTTAATGTATCAAGTTCAGTTATATTAGTCATCTTTTTATTATTTTTTACCAAGTGGGCCAGTAAATGTGGAGAGCACTGTACAGGAGACATGGAATACTAATATAGTCTATGTTTTTTGCCATATATCCTATATTTTAAGGTAGCCTTGTCTAGAGTTGATTTTGCATGCTTAGTTCTGAGGTTTGCCAGATACTGACCAGGGCTGAGCACACAGTGTCCTGATTACTGGCACAGCTGACCCTTAAATCTGTTGGAGTGGTTCCTGTCGCCCAGACATTTCAAATCATGTAAATGAAAAACATTAGATTTGTTCATTTGCACATCAGCAACAGACCCACTTAGCAGAAGGCTCAGTGATGTGTCTGAGATGTTCTTTGCTTGCGTACATAATTATGCATGTTAGAGAATTAAAATAATGTTAAACATGAACTGCAAATGGAGTATGTAATGACATGGGTGTTTTACAGGCATTTTGAAACCACAAGTTGAAAATGAAAAACAATATTATGGCAGGAACAAACTGAGCTTTGGGAAGTAAGTGTGCACTAGAGACCAGGGAGATTAAGGAGACAGATGGCTGGATGAGCCAAGGTTCCTGCTTGTTTATGTACCTATGAATTCACTACTGTTAATGTGTAACATTCCCAACACAGGGTTCCCCATAGGCATGTTTGTGTACACACCCCAGACACATTTGTCAGGGGCGTGAACGCACACTGGCAAACCTGCAAAACACTGGACATGTACAAACTGTATCATTAACGCACACCAGCATATTATATGAACTTGAGGCCTACTAAAGGCAAAAGCACTTATAAGGGAAAGCAGACAAACTTGGGCAAAAAGAGTCAATATTATAAAAAATTCGCTTCTGTTTACTGAGATTTTATTCAAAATTGTTGTTTTAGGGTGCAACAAAACACCCTGCTGTATAGGGCTTTTCCAGAGCATGGCACCAACGCAGTAAAATGTACTTATGTGTGGTTTTCATACAACAAAAAAATTGCATTTTCATCTTTGTCCTTTTGCCTTTTCCATGTCTTATAAGACACAATAACCAACTGAGCATGATAAAAATATATGAGTATTTGTGGCAGTTAACCTTATTAGATTTATGTTCCAGGTTCCAATAAGGCACTTGTATAGCATGTTTTTTGCTATACCACAAGAGTCTTTTTATTCAAGAGTTAGCGTGTGTGTTTGTAATGAAGCCATTATTACTTCCAGAGCCGTTTTATTGCTTTGTTTCCTTGAGAATATGTTTGTTTGAGAAAAACATGATGGCCACACCAAACTGGATTTCATTGACAATGGTACATTTTTTGCTATAGTTGATCTGATGTAGTGTTCAAAGCAGGCAGTAGTACAGAGGGAGCTGTTTCTCATTTTCTGGCAAAGCTGTCCAGCTAGCCAAAACCTCGGGCCATAGTATTCCGTCTAGCTGTTTCAAAAGGATCACAGATCACAAACATGATTAGAGAAAGAGATTAAACCAAACAATACAACACAAGTCTCCCTTTTCTCACACTAATTGAAAGTTGGATGTGGGCCAAAACTGAAAGACTGAGTCAGATGTTGGGGTCTTGTCCCACCGATAACTCCAACACACCAGCTAAATTACTCTCACGCACCAATTCAAGTCAAACTAAACTGCTTTAATTCCATGCACTGGGACTGGAGGGATTTATTGAGGTTCAGGTCTTGCCTTCATTCCAAACAACTCATCACCATCAGTTGTTCTATTGAGAAATATTTATAGTTGTCCCTTCAGGACCATAATATATTACGTGTTGCCTTGCTATATATAGCTATACAGGAAATTAACTGTGAGAGGAAAAAAACTAGAGAAACAAATTACATTTGGAGCAAATATTTGTATGGAATGTTTGAGATATTTAGAATGAGGGACTGTTGTTTATCATATAAACATTTACCATAACCATGACTTTAAACTATAAGTAATTACTGAGAATGTACCGTTTCCACACTGAAACCAAAGTTAGCTCGAAAACTGCATGACGTTTTGTCTGAGTCTGATAATGATCATATATAGATATGTACTCCAGTATGCTCCATACAGTCATATAATTATCATATATAGATATGTACTCCAGTATGCTCCATACAGTCTTATAATGATCATATATAGATATGTGCTCCAGTATGCTCCATACAGTCTTATAATGATCATATATAGATATGTACCCCAGTATGCTCCATACAGTCATATAATTATCATATATAGATATGTACTCCAGTATGCTCCATACAGTCATGGCCAGCCTCAGAATTCTGTTTGTCTGCATTTTTCCTGTTTTTGATTTTCTCGACTCACTCTTGCATTTAGACGGGCCATGGTGTCAGTTACTGCCATAGAAATCATCCGTATCGTTGCTCTGACGTTCTCTGAACAGAGAAGAAGACAGAAGGGAGCACTCAGAGCTCCGAGAGGAAACGTAAACCACGATGTGGAAGCTGATGACAGGCTCTGCAGCACACATTTCTGGCTTCCTCCGCCACGTATTACATAAGCCACTCTGGGAACCATTGTGCTTTGTGTTATGTCTGTGTTAGCCTGGACCATGCAGGCCAGCTCCCTGTACATTTATTGGCAGCTTTCACTAAAAATTTGTGCACAAAACTGCTTCATGTTCCTTGGTTCTGATTAAAGATTATTATCTTGCTTTTAGCAGACCTTGGAATTGGTTTCACTTATGGTCCCGAGAGCCATGCTTGCATGCTTTTCTTCCAGTTGTGTTATTCTGAAGTATCGTTGCATGCAAAAGCATTATTTATGCATAGGTATCACTTAAAATAGCTATAGTGCTTGACCATGGATACCTTAGATATGAAGCCAGAATCTATAGGATCTAACTGCTGAGCAATCTTGCCTATTTAAATCGGTCCTGTAATAGCCTTCCACTCTGTGGTGGACAGCAAAATTGCACTCTGGTAAAGATGAAGTCCAAAGGAAACTAGCGTTGGTCCTCTTTCACACATCTGTGCTCTATCAGGGCCCTGTGCTTTGCATGTGGTAGCATTTAAATCCTTGCAGCCTCACGGCCCTCCGTAAGTACACAGGTGCCAACCATTCAGCAAAGTCTCAGAGCTGGAAGCCATGCCAGTCTGTGTCTGTGGGAGAGCCAACACCCATGGCCTGAGACTGATTACCTGAGACTGATGTCATAGAGCAACACTTAGTCAGCCTTAAGCGAAGTGACGAAAGCAAAATGTGGACATTAGCTGAAAGAGCCCCTGTTTCCATTTGGTGTTTTCAATTTATGATTGATTATTTTGCTTATAAAACACTTTCCAGACCAAACACAGTCTTCTGAAATAAAATTCAGCAGTGGAACACCTCTTTGTTACCAGAAGCACACAAATAGGTAGATTTGTTATGATCTCATAACTTGGGTAAACCCAGAATGCCTCTCTGTCTCTTTTGAGATTGCAAGTCTGGAGTCCATTCGCACATGTCCCATTTCTAGGGGCGTAACAGTGTGATAAATGGTGCAAACATGGTGCATTAAACTCCAAAATCTCACCAAATCTTTTTGGAAGTGTAGCAAACAGAACTTTCTTGTACACAACCAAAATTATCTGGGCTTATGGACACATTGATGACATGTTTTGATGAGCATGTGTGTGCGTGTGTCTCTCATGGTTGTGGAAGCCTGCACACTCTGTCAGGTGTTTGGTTGTGGCAGTAAGCACATGCATGCGCTAACTCTGTCAAGGTAAAGTGCTTGTCTGGCCAAAGAGCTGCAAACTGCTGTGACAAAACACTTGGTACTGACAGAAACCTGTCCTGGCAAAGTCACATCTTATTCACCTGCTAATGTGAGAACAGAGCAAAGCTACAGTATATATCCAGATGAAAACAGCAGAGAAACTGCAGCAATAATTATTGTGGAAATGAATGACTGGTGTGCTTTTTTGTAAGACATTTAACAGGCACATATTCTATTCTAAAGAGTAGGCTATTTATAGGCCTACTAGGCTGATGTCTCTGCTTACCAATGATTTAATTCAGTAAGCTACTTATTTGCATGTGAATGCTTTATTATTAAACTTCAAGAATGAATGTTTTTCTGGTTTGAGGACACTTACAAAGGGACGCAAAAGGTTTCTTCTTTAAGTGTATCTATCACAGGGTGAAGTTGGGAGACAACTGAGATGTGGAAACCTTCTGATCATGGGGGAATGTTTTTAATGGGAACCTAGATGACTGCCAACATCTGTTCCATTGTGCAGGAAATTGTGGAGGTTTGTAGGTCTTTAATTCAAAAACTCTTTGCAGAAATTACAGATTTTGATTGAGATGCAGAGTACTCACTGCTAGATTCTACGTGATGGCCTTTCACTGATGAGGAAGCAGGTTTAGGAGCAGACAAAGCCTTCTTTAGGAGAGAACAAGTAGCCCTTTTAGGACATTAGCTTAATTTGTTTGTTTGTTTGAAACTTGCAAACTCTAGGCTACATGCTGGGAGCACTGGACTGACAATCTTTAGGAGATTGATGGAGCAAAGACCAAGCCCTTCTGATATTAGGTAAGAGTGTTTATTATCATAATATGTTTACACCAGGAAGCCTAGGGTTGTCTGAAATATCTGTTTGATATGGCTAAAATTCTATTTATGTGTAAATATTAATAAAAAATATCTAGCTAGTGTAAACAAGCCCTAGACCTAAAAAGGTGGTTTTGGAATTCCTGATTTACTGTAAAATTAAGGCAGAGCTAATCTAATTATCACAAAAAAGAAATATTAATTTACACACATCATCTGCAGAAATAACTGAATATTAAGAAAAAGAGAATAATTTATAGCACTGGTAATGCAGGAATTGGAGAAGATAATCATTTGAAACATCATTTTAACATACTGAATCATCATTTGATCATTTTTTTTGTCTTCTGCCTTATGGAACAAATCATTAGGGAGTAGCCTATATAATAAATAAATAAATTGCCATATTGCTGCTAAATTGGCTACTCAAAAGAACTTGTATGGTCAAAATCACTGACAATATGAAATCCTAGATCATAAACGTAGGTCGTATTTGGTCTAGGAAGAAAAAATGTAGATGCAGAAAAGAATTTGCACCCACAGCTGATGCCGCTACTCATTGCACCACCACGTTATTGGCTGGCATGCAGTGCGTGCCTAAACCTAGAATGATGCATGCTGCATTCATTTTGACTCTCCAGATGACTAAGCAGTCCATAACAAAGGCACGACTGCATCCTCATACCATCATAGATGCTCCATTTTAAAATTGACCACTAAAATAAGTAAGATGATTTGTCTCCTCTGTAGCCCGGATGATGCATAACTCCATGATTTCTGAAAATAATTTCTGAAAAGACAAACTTTCACTTGCCTAAGCACAGGACAGGTTTCCACATCTTCTACGTTAATCTCAAATGAGCTTAGCCCAAATAAGACTATTAAACCTCTGGATCTTGCCTAAACATGAAGGGCTCTATTTTCATGATCATATGCGCATTGTCTAAAGTCTGTCGCGCAAGTTGCTGTTGGGGGCGTGCCCGACACAATTTGGTATTTTGACGGCGGGAAAAGCGAACATTGCGCCAGGCGCATGGTTCAAAAGGGTTGGTCTTAACGTACTTCATTAGTCATGGGTGTGTTTTGGGCGTAACATACAATTAACCAATCAGGATTTATACTCTCATTCCCTTTAAAAGCCAGCGGCGCATTTTCCATGGTGTGTTGCTATTACGATGGCGAATTTACCTGGAAGACAGGAGCGTTTTTCAATGGAGGAGACCGATCTGCTAGTGCGTGAGGTAAAAGCGCGTGAACAGTTTATCTTCGGGGATGGAAAGAATCCCCCCAAACCTCCACGGGTCAAGGAAGTATGGGAGGAAATATCCTCAGTTGTGTCCTCCACCTTTGGCAAAAAAAGAACATCCGAACAGTGCCGAAAGCGGTACAATGATGTTAGAAGACGGGGGAAACAAAAGCTTTCAACGCAAATTAATAAATATTGTGATATATGTGATGTACATTTATATTTCATATTTCCAGGGACTCCATAATCTTTTTCTCCACATGAAAAACTTTTGTATAAACCCTGCTGCGCGCTCCTGCTGATGAGAGAAGCATGGTGTTCGCGCATTGTGCACGCTTTCATATCCCAAAGTGCTGTGCGCCACTAAAATAGCTTTTCAGCAATGCGCAACTGACAACAGACCAGGGTTTTGTTGGTCAGTGGCGGATTTAATTTTTGCGTCCTTATAATAGCATCTGGCACGCTTTGCGCCAGACCACACCTCTTCTTTTCGCTGACACACCCATGACAGCGCAATGGCGGAAAAAATGAACAATGCGCTGGCACAGAATAGTAATGACACCATGCGCATGTCGCGAATGCACAGTGTGCCGCGGCATGATAGGGCCCTTTATGTGTGTAATAATAATAACTTGTTTTTTTATATAGCACCCAAGGAGAGGATGGGGGGAGGGTGGCTAAAGACCAAAGGCCTCAGTGAACAGGTATGTTTTAAGCTGCTTTTTGAAAGACACCAGTGTAGGGGCATGGTGTATGTGGACGTAGACTATTCCAGAGAGTGGGAGCTGCAACACAAAAGGCTCTGTCCCATAGCCTGGTACAGGGGATGGCAAGCTGGTCCTTGCCAGAAGACCGCAGGGACCTTGACTGGAAATAGGGTTGGAGGAGGTCTGAGAGGTACTGGGGAGCAAGTGCATTTAGGGCTTTGTAAGTAAGGAGCATTTTTGTATGTGATATAAGATTTGACTGGGAGCCAGTGAAGCTGCTGTAGGGCTAATATGTTGCCACAGCTTAGTGTGGGTTAGGACCCTGGCAGCAGAGCTCTGAACATACTGTAGCCTGTCCAGGGCCTTTCTGGGCAGACCATACAGGACTCCACTGCAGTAGTCCAGACGGGGGGTGATGAATGCGTGGATGAGTGTCTCAGTCACAGAGTCAGAGAGAGATTGAGGTTTTGAGGTGAAAGAAGGCAGATTTGGAAGTGTATTTGATGTGAGCCTGGGGTGGGGTGGTATAGAGTGGGGAACCAGAAAGCAGGAGATACTTCGATTGTTGACATTGTTCAACATGAAAAAGGGCCTGATGATAGAATTTTTCAATAAATGCCAGGCCCTGGATTGCCGTAGACAGTAAACAATTGGTGTCTGCTTACTGATAGTTAAGCCACTGTTTACTGTTAGAAGTGTGTTTGGATCATAATTGTCTGTTCTTCAAAGAAGTGTACTTAAAGATTGACAAAAAGTGGTGACATTATGATGCAAGTATATTCAAGTAATGCTTTAGTTGTGCTTCAGAACTGGAGTGCACTTGATATACTTAAATCTGACTAAAATAGTATAGTACATCCTGAAAAAGTATAGTTAAATTATAATACTTTTTAACCTGGGTATAATTTGCATTTGTTTTGTGTGCAAAAATTCTTACATAATTCTTACATAATTCTTACATAATACATAATTTACTTCACAAATTTCAAAAAACAAATTTAAAGCAACATAGCGTCGATTCTCTGCTGTAGCTTTATCATTTATTTTGTGGTGCTTTCCTACCTTTCACCCAAAACTGCACAGTGCATATACTGGATGACTGGTGAGAATAACAAGTGTTTATTTATTTGGTTATATGCCATTCAAATTGGTTGTGGGTTCGAATCCCACAACATGCAACTTGTCACAACTTGACAACGCTTTGGATAAAAGCGTCTGCTAAATACATAAATGGAAATGGTACCAAAATTAATATTCTGTTAAAAAAAAATACCTCAAATAGTGGCCAAAAGTTATATAATGTTACTTTAAGATTCTTACTTTACCTCATCAATATTCCAAGTGGTTTAATGGCAGCCGTAGACCAACAAAATGTCATGTGTAAAGGAGATGTGAACTATCAGGCTATTGTCAGAGAGCTTCTGTTGTCTGCCAGCCTCTGCTGTATTTAACAAAGCATGGCTTCAGTTCAGGCAGCTGAAGGTTTGCCAAAAATAATTCCAATAAAACTGTTCCGTTAGAAAAAGCTGATTCATGTATGATGGCATGCCAATTTCTTGTGGTTGTATGGATGATGTGGTGTCTGAGATTTAATGTAATCTAACATTTTATTTTGTTAGTCCATGAAGAAATGCAAAATAAACCACCAATGACTAACAAAATCTAAGAATCTTCTAAGAATCTGGTTGCTGTGTTTGATTTTGTTTCAAGACAGATAATTTTGTCAACAAACCTTGACAAAGAGTCAGTTATTAACAATAGCAATCATAGTTCTGTGGGTAGCTTAGATTCCTTAGGTAAGACCTTTCTATTTACATCAGACTCCTGGATGAATCAAAATTGATCTGCAAATTTCAATTTGATTAGCAATTTGATAATTGACAAATGTAAGTCACTTCGCATAAAAGCATCTGCTAAATACATAAATGTAAATGTAAATGTAAATTTGCACCATATTACCATACCACAGGCCACACAAGATGAAATAGGTTGGAAAAGCTCAACTGGGTGCATCCCCATTTGACCATGGTAGTATTGTAGTAGCCATCTTGACACTAGTTGTCCGGGAATCAACCATATATCATTCACCATTTTATATGAAGCGCAAGGGAGATATCACAAGGCCTTACAATGGAGTGTTTGTTAGCTCAACTCTATGATTTGATGTAAAACAACCTGTTTCAAATGCATCTATGCCTCTTTCATTTTTTTTTTTGATGCCTGCTGCCCTTCTTCACCCCATACATACAAGAATAATAGTTGTTGGTGTCAGAGATAAAGCAGGTACATAAAAATTTTAATTTAAATTTTGTAAATTTAATTAGGTCTTGGTCTTCACTTGGTCTCCAGAAATTAGATACCAAAGTGACGTTTAAAGCAGGGATGGTTTGGGATGATATTAAGAGTTTAATTCTACAGCAACAAAGAAAGTACACATACCTAGAGCTGATTCCTGACAGAGTAATGTAGTATTTGGTACAGAAACTATACTAAAGAGCACATTTTAATAAAAATCATAAATGAATTGATAGCCTTAATTTCAAGTGTTAGCTTCCCCATTGCATAACATACTAATGTCTTACTACAGGTATGCTTACTGAATCTGTGCTCATCTTGCATTTAGGCATTGCTGAGGTTTAGGTATTACTGATTCCATCTATTCTTGTAAATGTGATCAATTCAATTTAAATGACATATACTTGAATGCCTAATCGACATAGTGTGGTACCAGCCAACGGGTTACAAGAAAGAAATCCTTCTTGAATGTGGCCACCCCCCCCTCCCCCAAACAATAACAGCACATTTACACATTCTAAATGACAAAGAATAAGATAGAACATATTTATACATTCTAAAAGACTCTACAGCACTCCACTCTAGAATCTTTTCTGCAAACAATCATCAGCCCCCAAACAATAACATAGAATCACTGACCCTACCTTTTATTTCAGTAGCTAAGAGTCTGTGCCAAAAGCTATAAAAAGAGAGTTCATTAGAGATCCTGAGTACATTATAGAGGTGGGCCATATAGAGGGGTGGGCTGGTTGAACCAGGAGCGCAGTGTGTACTATACCACAGGCAAGGCAGTGGAGCACTCACTTTTATAGCACCATCAAATTGGCACAAGCAGGGAAAGAACATCACTGTACTAACCAACAGATCTCAAACTTAATTTAAGACACTCAGTGGTCAGAGACAGAGAAGACAACATAAAACCATTATACTACATAGACAGCAACTAAAACTAGTAAAGTAAACTAAAAATGAGTCAGTAGGTGGTGTAGGAATTGCCTCGAAGTGACAAATCTCCAGTCTACTGGAACCAAATTTAGCATTGGCCATTTTACAAGGTTGTGCAGAAACCAACATGCCATCTAAGCCTAGTTTGTAAAACAGCACAGGAGAGGACATGGGTGTAAGGAAGAGGAATGTGTTTACTCACCATACATACAAACAGTGTTTGGGTGTACTGATTGAATTTGCTCCTGGGGTGGAAATTGTCATTGAATAACACATGTTGGATGAGCCTACAGAATGCAATAGAAAGCTACAAATCTACTTTGTGCTTGCTGGCAAGTTGAAGAGAGAGGTTGGCATTGTGATGGGTCCCCTATGAAAAGGAACAATGAAAAAATAGCATCTATATCTATATATAATCTGGTGGTTCCTGAATTCTGTTTAAATTGACAAAGATCCCAGACACACATGCAGATAAATGTATGGTACACATATCATGTACCCAAACTCAGCTTACTTTCACAAACAGGATTTCTCAGGATGTTTTGTTTCCTCCCTGCTTTCCACCACTATGCCAACCATGCTTCATTTCTCTATACACACTCCCCCCCCCCCCCCCCAAACAGACACACACACTCACACTCACACACACACACACACACACACACACACACACCAAAGCACCATCATTCCATTCTAGCCACAGGCCAGGCCTGTTTACCCATCCTATTGGAGCCAGAGTTCCAAGGGGGCACAAGCTTTTTGAGGTTTGACCGCAAATAATATGTTGAGAAGGAGAGCGAAAACCTCTGTGTTTGCGTTCCTCTGTGGTTTACCCCCCGCCACCCACCCCCCTTTTTTCTGGCTGCCTGTCAGATGGACTGTTTTGCCACTTTTTCTGTTTTCTCTACTCTTCTCTCAGGCCCATAATGCTCCCCATTATTTTTCAACAACTCTGTAATATCCATTAACTTCTCTATTACTAAAGAGGATGAATATTGTAGGTGTGATACAATGAAGGTATGTCCACTAACCACTCTGGGCCCTGTCAAAATACAGATTGAGATGGTGCCAAAGTCAGACTATAACGTGTTAGAGACACTATATTTCACATAAGGCATTACACTGAGACAAATTTGTTGTTTTGCTTTGTGATGACATTTCATATGGACAGTGTGTAGGTATTAAATTGCAGTATACTATATGTATGTATGGTATTAAAATTACAGTATATCATGTATATGTTGCCCTACCTACTCTGTGACCAGTGAGGGCATTCCATTGGGTACCAAATGAATGAACACAAGAAATAAAGACATAAACATACTGCTCATATTACTCTACTGACTGCAACAAACACATGTTATGCTGAACTATTTTAAACCTCACTCAGACATGCAGCCTCAGTTGATCAAATCCCAAATCAGCTGCACTGAACTTCAAATGCACTACGGTAGACATATTTACTCTGTTCCTGGAGAGCCTGCTAACAAGGGCACAGATAGTCCCAGGACGAGGGGGACATAACCCCCTCAGTTTCCAAGGAAACTCTTTCAACGTTTGATTCACAGAATTTGACCCATAGGGTGCTAAGGATGTTTTACAGGCATGCTTGTCACTGACAGCTGGAGCTTTGCCCTTCTAAATATAAAACAGAATAATTTCAATGACTATCTAGGGACACTAACTTATATACCTATACTTATATACCTATCATTTTAGGTAAGCAATATAATCATGGTGTATTTACTCATAAACTAGTAAATTCCATTACTATTATACTACTATATAACTATTATAAAATGTGATAAGTAAGATGTAAGTTACTAATAAGAATTATGATGTTATGATTCCTTTTGCATTTAATGAGGAAAAGTGTGTCATTTGAGACAGAAGAGAAATAGGAAGAAAACGAAAACTCCCTAAATTGGATTATTTTTTATTGGGTCATCTAACTAGCAATGATATTAGCATGTTTTGTTGTAGCAGTTTTGCTTTGATTACAGTTGTGCATTGTTCTCAGGATGGGAAATGTATGAGCAACAGTTATGGTAACATTATTTATTAGATTTTATTAGATTTTTTCTGTCTGCAATGTTGTAAAAATGGCATTTAGCTGGCAGTTTGTTATAAATTATCCTGGAGGAGAAACACTGTCCATACTTTAAAACTTGTTGAAGTACAGTATGTAGGCTATATAAAGAGTGGGTTAGCGGTGGTGGAGTGAGGTTGACACATCGAAAAAATCAATTTCATACTTGCCTGTTATAACAAACAAACTCAAGTGTAACTTAGCACAAACTGCTGCATGTCTGGCCAAAGCAAAAGGAACACTGATGCACAGCTGAAACTGAGCAGAAGTACACATCCTTAAGAAGGATTGTGAAGACAGCTGTGCCAGGTGTTTGTACATCCATAGGCAATTAGAACAGAAATAAGGATGCACGTAACAGTGTAGAGCCACATTTGTAGGCTGGGCTACCACCCCTCAGCAGGGCTCAAGGTAGCAGCAGCCTAAACATCTAATAGTCATAATTGCGATTGCCTTGGGCACACAGAATTGTTACAAATCCCCAACATTTGGTGAATGGCATAACAAATTGTCCTCCAACTTTCAATGCTTCATCTCTTCTAGCATTAAAAAAGGTACTCTAGAAACTAGTTGCATTTCCTGAAGGAATCACCAGTGCATGCAGTGTGCTTGCTAGGATGTAGGTAATTTAGATTGGCTTAGGATAGGATTGGCTTATTGGATGCTGGTCAATAGAGACTTGAACTACTGTAATGCAGAGCAATGTACTTTGTTTGGGCCCAATAACAGCATATGGCTGTTTTGTTTTAAGTATATAGTCTATTGTCAAAAGATAGACTATTGAGTTTGGGAATGTGTTATCATATCGCAAAGAATTGTGGGAAATGTGGATAAATCGCCTATTATACAGACAGGTGAGTGTACGATTTCTTACAGTTGAAAAAAGACGGAGTAATGGGGACAGCTAATGCATTATCATGCTTTTACCATTCCAAATGTTATCTTAATGCAGCAGAAGTTTAAGAATGAAATAAAACCATAAAACTGTCCATGAAACGGTCAATAGTGCTGCTATATGGTCACAAAAATGTGAAAATATATACAGAACATAATGAAACAGCATCCTAAGAATAAAGCTGAACTGAAACAAAAACAGGCTGAAATACCTCTTGAGCATTGTGCTGATGTGATTGCTTGGCTTTCCAAAGGTCCCCATATAAGGCAGTCTTGATAAGCAGGGTGCTGTTATGCTCTGAGGACCAAAGGCTCTCGAGACAGACTGGACTACCTCAAGTGACCTGAGACCTGCTGCCTCTGGTGCTGTGGGCTGCTCTTTTACCTGATTCAAAATCCACATAATCCTCCAAAAGGCCGTAAGATACTGGCAGGATTATGGAAGCTTGAAGTTCTCCAGTTAGTTAGTACAGTAAAATATTTTCACAACTTACAAAGCTAGAAACTGGACACAATGGGCACAATGTTATGTTATGCCAAAAAACAACAACATTATGTTGACCTAAAACCATCTTATTTGTCATTAATTGAATAGAGGGACATTCTTGTTTTCAGACCTTTTTGCAGAATATTTTTCAGTCTGTGTTTAATAGTTAGTTTAACATCTATTTTTGACCTCTGTGGATTCCCTTTACTTCCTCTGTGCCCATGTGCTCATGCCAGTCAGCTCAGATTTCCAATAATGTGCCACCAGTTAGTCAGTCACAATAATGCTTTGTTGGGGAGTGGGGGGTATACCTTTCAGCAAGTTCAAAGAGGTATGTACCTTCATTTTCCTCTTGTCTTATCTCTTCATGTCCGTAGATGTCTATATATGAATTTAACTTTTTAGTTTTATAACGAGTGTGCCTTTGTTGTCTTCGTCTGTGAGTTTACGAGTGTCCGGCGTGTGTGTGTGTGTGGGTGTGTGTGTGTGTGTGTGTGTGAATGGTTGCAGGACACAATGGCATAACTGGAGCAGCCAAGCTATGTTCTGTGCCAATGTAATCCCAGGTATCATTTTATATGAATATGTCAACAAGCAAACCACTGCACTGTCTTTCCCGTCTCAAGTAACACAGAGCCATGATTAAAAGAATCACTACCGTACTACAGACCTCCTATTACATTGATATTGCCCCAAAACCAGCCTATAATTGTAAAATTATGCTCTCCTTGTGTTGCAAGCTTGCCTTATTTTAGTCTACAAATCTTGGTGAAAGCCAACCACAAAATGTGAGATTCCTGTAATCTGAGATGCTTGTTATTATATGAAAATCCACTGTAAGATTATTGTAATGATCATGTTTGTCTTACTGAAATATACTCACTGCCTGAATATGTTCAATCAAATAGCCGCGAGACATCTACTACAGCAGTATCCATCAGGTGGCAATTTTATCATTCATTTTATTGAAAGCATAACTCTTGATTGATCCTGTGAATTCTAACATGTTCCCAAGGGTAGTAAGATTGGTTTGCCTCAGTTGCGCAATGACACTCTGATGATAAATACAGAGAGGATTCAACAGAGAAAGGCCATTTGCATTGGTGGCGAGGCAATAAGATGAAGCCAGCCGGTTCTGGCTGCGCTCTGCTGATGTTCCTGGCCTGCAGTCAGTGACCTGATGGAAATTTGGGGCTGCTTGCCAGTGCTAAGCTGCTCAACAGTTGATCAGTCACCCCTCTGGGCATCAGCTGACTGTCACACCACCTCTGGTCAGCTCTTCTCACTGAGTGTCATCTGTCATCAGGTATAATATGCTGGTCAGATGCCATTAGTGCCCAATCGCCTCACTCAGAATGGACTGTCAGCAACATACAGAGAGTGGACCTGATGCTGTTGTCCCATCCAGGAAAGAATATGTTTGAATCTTCTGGAAAGACAAAATAACAAAACTCGTAGTATTGAATTTTGTCCTGGTGACACTGAAGTTTGCACAAAGGGGAACTTTGTAAAGGCAGCCTGCAGGTGTGAGTGATTAGAAGCTGCTTTGTTTGGGCCCAAACCACATGGGTTTTATCTCAAAGACTTTTTGTACTTCATTTACACAACTTGAAAGTAAACTCTGATGCCTGTTTTAATGACAGAAAAATGGATTATTGTGTCATGCATTTTTGCATACCTTGTTGAGCACTGCAAGGTATGTTTGGTTTTTTTATGCAGTCGTGATTTGTAACTTGTATCTATGTCTGCATGATTGTGTATATGAATGTTACTTTGATATTTATTCACATAATAATAGTTTATACATGGAAACTAGATTCTTGAATGTTTATTGTTTGTATGTCCTGATATAGTTTTCATGGTGCTATAAGGTGCAACACAAAATGGATTAAAGTTGGTGCTACTACAAACTAAAAAAACTTCCAAGGGATGCTAAAATGTAATTGGCACCATACTGAATATGAAGTCTCTTCCCATGACACATATTAACCTTGATGTGTTATTATGGTCTGTAGAAGCCGCACATCGGATACTGACTCATCTGGGGGGGAATATCCACTTTAGAAATCTACACAGCTGTCAGCATATTAGAATTTCTGACCATGTATTTACTCAAGTGTACATTGCTGAGGTTTTTTGGGCTTACCCAAGTGGCACCCTCTCCAGAGACACTGCTGTAGTTTGTCATGTAAAATAAACACCACAAAAACCAGTCCTTTATCTGACAGAGCTCTTCTGTTTGAGCCTAATCTCTCTCACAGCTGGAGAGTTACATTTTATATATATTTGATTAGGACTGTGTAAACTTCAATTAATAACACCCTCTAGAGCAAGAAAGATGTGAAGCAGGAGCGGGGTTTGACTAAGGATGCCACTGATTGGCCTTGATTATTGCAATCTTCAATAATTCCACCGATTAAACTTTCTGAAGTAATAGCTTTCAATAAACACCCCAATTACACAGTAATGGCCTGAAGTAGAGCAAAGAGGACAGACTTCCTCTAAGCAAAGGTGTGGCCCAGTCATTTCAGTTAGCAATGTTACATCTACAGTGGGCTACATGAATGCCCTCAGTGTGTGCTATGACATCATCTAATACAAGGCCTTCTCTTCAGAGGGAGAGGAGCGACTTGATTCAAAATGTTAGAAAGTGCTGTAGTATGCATAATTAGTGATGGCATTGACTCACTGTATTCATCCTTTTATGGAGTACCTACAAAGTCTCAGTTTGCTTATGTTTCTTGTTACCATCATTTACTGTAATTTTATGGTATTTACATTTATGTATTTAGCAGAGCCTTATATCCAAAGCAACTCACTGTATCTCAATTGTCAGTTACTTCAGGACCAGTCTTCCCAACAGCAATTTAGTTGAGGTTTAAGTGCCTTGCTGAAGGGCACAACGGTGGCAGCTCAGATTCGAACCCACAGTTTTCAGGCTACTAGCATGCAAGCTTACTCTGGATACATTCTATCTATCTGGTTTTCTTATAAGAGCAATGGGCCTCACCAATATCTTCTTAAGAATTTTCTTACATTTTTTCTTAAGAAGTTCTTGAGAAAATTCTTGAGCAGATTCATGAAGGTGTTCTTAAACCTCAGAATTTTCCATAGCTTCATTTTTATCATGAATCCCATTTCTTCAAGTTTAGGGGGTGGATCAGTTTTTATTATAAAGTAACCCCCCATCAACCCCCATAGAAGGGCACAATACTTCTGTGTGCAAACAAACATAGAGAAAAGTTTAGCAAACCAAATAAAGATTTAATGAAGGCAGGGTAATGGACACCAGACATAAATAAATCTAAAATAAATAATTAATAATTGCAAATAAGGCTTAATTTTTCATTTCCTGTTTTACTGAGGCACCCTGCTTTGTACAGTATATGTGCATGATGATTTCATTACTGTCTGTGATGACTTTTTTAAAAATTTGTTTGAGTTAAGAGTTTGTGTAGTACAAGAAATGCATAGCAGATTAGATGTGGAAATGTTATTTTTCATGTTTATTTTACTTTAAAACACAAAAACGATGTATTTCAATTTTATGATATTTTACACCTGCAGAATAGACAAAAATGCAGTAACTATTGAATTTGTATTAACCCTTTTTAATGCGCAACATGGGTCAAAATGACCCACATATCAATTCAATATATTGTTTCTGATTACTACATAAAATGTTTCTTTCTTTTTTTTATCACATTTTTTGTCCTTACAAGCCCAATTTTCCATAAAGGAAGTATATGTTTTGATGGAAGAATGGTTATTACAATACACAATTTTATTTTTTAAATTTGTGTGGCTGTATCTAATAAAATCTTATCAAAGATTTGTTGTAACAGCTTTAGAAAAGCAATAAGCCGCTCAAGTCTGTGTGTTTGTGCTGGATTTAGAACAGCCAAGGGGGTTTAATGGCATTCCGCTTCACATTGTGCCAAACAACACCCCTTTGCTGTTCTAAATCCAGCACAAACCCATGGCCTCTCGTGGCTTATTGTTTGAACAAATACATGGGTCTAACACTATTTGATGTTGTTTCAGGACTTAAATGTCATACACATGACCAGCATATTTGGGTTTCTTGCACAAGTTTGGTGCACTGGATGCACAAGCTACTACTTTTGATGATGTTGGTAGCCAGACAGAGCTCTGCCTTTTCTCATGGCTATACTTCCTGAAGTTTCTTCATCCCACATCTTTCCATTCCCCCAACAGTGGGCTATAAATATGCCCTTCATGCATGTCCTTCTTCATATGTGCTATGTGCTATGTAGTTGTAGAAGTAATCCAGTACTATGAAAAAAATTGAAGAGTGGTCAAAACTGATAAGATGGCTCACACTGACTAATGTAAATGGTGATCATAGAGATGTTACATAGGTTCGCAGACCTATTACGTGCTGGATTTTACTACTTTCAATGCCTATACCAACAAAGAACTTGCCATGCCACCTTGGAAGAAGTGTTTGGAGGGTAAGCTCTTCTTCCAAACAAATGTCACTTTAAAGATTTGAGTTAAAGAAATCAAGCAGAGCCACAAAAGGGCATCAGACAGGATGAGTTAATGAGGACGAAAAGGTGAAAAAAGCATTCTGCTACCAACAACATTCAGAGTCAATATCTCCAATGCACTACGCCTTTGTACATGAAGGGTAAACAAGTGGTTCTCAACAACAAAATAGAGATTACTCTTATGTTGTTTGATTGTGATTTTACCAAAATCAGTTTTTGTTTATTTGAGAATTATATCTGACCCATGTCTGTAAACTTCACTAATAATTAGAAAAAGTAGCCTATGTTTGTTCAGAAAATAAGAAATGAAAAATTTTAAAAATTGTCTGTAGTAATGAAAAAATATTATATTTGAAAAATGTATTGTATTTAACTGTTTTATTGAATGATGAAATGTATTCATTTCAGCAGGTACGGAAACATAACACAATCATATTCATGAATGCGGGTAATTTTTGACTCGTGTCTGGAAAAATCTATGTAATGATACAAAAACTGGGTGCATAAAGTCAAAGAAGAAAAATATGATTTGTATCAGTCCAAAACTAATTACCGTAATACATGATTGAAAACGTAGTATTTCAAGAAATACTCCAAAAAAACCCTGATACATGAAATACCATAGGAAATACCATAGGAAATACCATAGGAAAAGAATGTTGGTCATTTTTGACCCATGTCTTGATTTTTCATAAAGTACCTACATTTCTACAGCAGTATTTATAATACCCAAAGCACTTACAGTGGAATGGGGACATCACTAAAGTAGAAGAAGTTAAATAAAATGGTTTTAGTTAGTCCAATACAAAATAATTAATAATTATTTAAATACTTTGGGAGAAAATGTAATATTAAAAAAGGAAAAACACCAAAATACACCAAAGATCCTGTGATACATGAAATAATGAATATTATTTCCTAATTTGTAATGATAATGTTGTGCATTTGAGGGGTAGTGATATGCTTTTTATGATTTATAATGCTTTTTACTCAAAAAGTTAAAATAAAAATAAGGAATTATAATCATCAAAAGTTAATTGAGGAATTCATGGAGCCGTCAATGGATAAATTAATTACCTGCAAAGATATTGACAATAAAAAAAATCATCCAGGTCACTTTTGACCCATGTTATGCATTAATTAACAACTCAGTGCCTAAAAGTTTGTAAGTGCTCCTGATTGTGCATAGATTTTGTTCTTACAGAAGAAATCCTGATAAGAAGTGGGGTTTAAGAGCAGATTTCTTCCTAAGAATGATTGGTGAATGAGGCCCAATGTTGACATAATGCAATTAATAACAACATGTCTACTACCAAACCTTCCAACCATGTTAGAAGTGGAACTGTCCATTCTAGAAGCACCATAAATGGATTTACAGTTCTACTGACCAAGACTACAAAGGAAATTAATCAATGGCATTCTCCACTGAAGAAATGTACAGCATTTGATCAGCTCTGAACAGGATCAAAGGAACTTCTGCCATAATGCGTTTTGACCCCCTGACCCTAGAACAGTGCTAGGCAACTTTGCTTGCTCGGGTTGGAAATCTATACCTTGCAAAATCTCTTGTGCAAGCACCAATAAGAACATTCTCAGCAGATAAAAATTAGGCTACCTGAGTTTGTAAAGGTTGACTACCGAAACCATGCAAATGTGTATGTAACTTGTAGCCTAACAATACATTTATGACATTGCCAATGGACAATTATGCTTTCATTCTGTAGGGAGGCCCGGAAAATCAAAACTCATGTTCCTTGATGTTGCTTTAAGAGCCGCGACTAGCCCAGTGCTTTACCCTGCTCTTAAACACTGCTTCTGCTTCCAGTAGTAGGAGCACAGGAGAAATGAGCTAACAATGCTACAAACTCCCAAACACTGTTTAGCAACAGTAGCGCAAGCACACAACAAATGAATCACATATACATTTGTTTGTCAATCATTTTCTCTATAAATACCTAAATCTTAATGCCTAAATCTTGCCTGTCAGTTTTTGCTACAGTTTTTTCTACTCTTTTTCTATCACATGCACAGACACATAAACACATGCATCCAATCATTTACACACACACACACACACACACAAACACACACACACACAGACAGACATACACATACATACTCTTACCACTAAATACATTGTTTATTTTTTTAAGGAGCACAGAACTTTTGCTCTCTCCTTCAGGACTGACCTGAGGCTGAAAGGGGACATATAAGATATTCAGGAAGAGGTAATTTATTCACATGATTACAGTTTTAAATCTAAGATTGATATATGACAATATCCATATAAATTAATATTTCAGAGTGAATATCAACAGACATGCAGCTAGCAATCTATGGGCTGTCATGACTTCTGACGTTTTGGATAGGTCTCATTCATTATAGATACACCATTTTGAAAAGTAATGTCCATAAGTGACCAACTGCAGCTTTTAATGTGCTTCCTGTAATGTGGAACCAATCTGCCCATCTAAATACTGACAGGGGTCTTAGTTCAAACCTTTCCACAGTGTTTCTTACTTATGACACCAAAACAGGAACTAATGTCACTCTCGGGACCCTGCTCAGAGGCCCTGTCAGTAATCTGGTTCTAATTGAGTATCACAGAAAGCAGCTCCACCAAATGGGTCCAAAGTGTTATCTTGGAAGTTCACTTGAACCTTCTGACCCTGTTTTGCTCTGCAAGGTGGCTGGGCTAAAATGTTACCAAAGTGAGTAGAACATGCATGCTCTCTCTCTCTCTCTCTCTCTCTCTCTCTCTCTCTCTCTCTCTCTCTCTCTCTCTCTTTCTCTTCCAGTCCCTCAAACACAGAAGACATACATAAACAAACAAGCACACCCTCTCAAGGCACAGTGAAAGAAGTCTCTGTTTCTACTTTTATTTTCCACTCAGTACTCAAATCTGTTCTAGACAAACAAGCACAGGAAACCACAGGTTCTGATTTTTGCATGGATGAAAACAGTAACCATTTTATTTTGTTGCTAAAATGCCCGCTAGACATTCAGTAATCGCAAATGCAAAACCAACATTCTGAGTCAACAACTACTCTTTGCATGGGCTAAATGCTATTGTGCAAATGTAGGACAAACACATGTAATCAATCTCTGTTCAGAAAAGCAAGCAAGAAAAAAAACAGTTGTAAAACCTTGTTATTAGTGTTTTATGTTTCCTGTTGAGGTGTGCCCACCTCGTACACATCACCCCCCTGATAGTGCCCCACTCCACATGCAACATTTCAAATATTTATGAACTTCAGAAACAGAAATGCAGCATTTCAGTCAAATACCTGACCTACCTACCTCCACATGTTTTCATTTTATTTACAAGGGAATGTCATTTCTCCTACTGGTAGCAGACCAGGATATCTTTGAGGGGGGCAAGAGAAGGCATTTGCAGGATAGTAGGTTAGAGTGCCTCTGGCTCCCCATGCCTGCAAATAATGAGTATGAAATGAGTGTTGCTGCAGTTAATGCACAGATTTTACAGACATTCCACAACCCCAGATGATTTAGCACCAATGCTCAAACCCCCACTGATCTTTTGCATCTCATGTTATGCAAACCTTAGCCATTATCAGCTCACTCTCAGAAAGGGGAGGAGGGATGTCTTCATTTGCTGGCAGTTTGTTACTGTACCCCCAGCTACTAAGAGGCCAGCAATACACACACACACACACACACACACATAAACACACACATAAACACACACACTAAAAGGTAAGTTTTTATAATTATGTTCCTATGTGTCTAAAAGTTTGGAAAAAAGAAAACCTGTATGGAAAAATAATAACAATATAAGAATAACAAAAAACTAGGAAAAAATGAACATAAACAATATACAGGACCCAGAGAGATCCTTGTAATCATGGAAACAAGGTTAAAAACAATGTTGGATGGCCATGGTCTTTGCAGGCCTCTGAACTAGACCTTTGTCTGTTCAACATAAAATGATGGATGCAAGTGCAATGAAGAAGCCATAATTACATATGATAAAGATATGCAGCTCGCTAATTGGGGCCAATGAATCAAGAGTTGTACATTTCAAAACTTTCTCAAAAAACTATTTCCACTTTTACAAGTGATTCTTAAAAGAAGAGTTTTAGCATTACAGTAAATTTAAAAAGTAGTCCGCACAACATCACTGGCTGTGGATGAGCTGTCATGTTCTTTTGATGTCCATTCTTGTGACCTGTTATGTTCACTTTTGAGAAACGATGGACATCCAAGCTCTGTCTGCTCTGGTCAGTTCTCATACTAGAATATCTCTGGTAGAACAATTGTTTTTAGACATTTTCATGAGGATAAAATATGAATGAAATATGTCAGTTATATAAGTCTAAGATCTCTCAAAAGGACTCACTGCTTGTATAGTATTAGACGTGTTTGCATTCCACATTCACATTTGCTAAAAGGACAAACTGAATGTATCAAGTCAGCCAATGAAAAAAAAAAACAAGCACTGAGTGACATGAACAACCACAGGTTTCTGGCAGTAAAATCAGTCCGTAATATCTGTGTGTGTGTATGTGTGTCTGTGTGTGAGAGAGAAGGGTAGGGCTTTAAATATCAAATCCTGAGCTGTAAAAAGAAGCTGTTGTAGGAACATATGGCACCAAGCCTGAAAGCATCCAGGTCTTTACACAAGGCTGACAATGGAAACAAACCAACGGGAAAAAGACTGGATTTTCCATGCATTACAGTAATGCACTCTGATTGGCATGGGAAACCACTTAAAACACCTTGGGTGATAAAAGATTACTCATTTTTGTAATTTAAAATGAGTAATATGATTCTACTATTTGATCAGTCAACATTCACCCATTGTATACCTTTGTAGTGGTCACTCATATAGCACAGAGAGTGTGCATCCAGTAACACTGGAAATCAGTGCCCCATGTTTAACGCTGTAGCTTCATCCTCACATAGTCTGGTTGTGGTATGCCTTCAGCACTGGGAAAAAAACAACACAGCACAGGGCCTTTAAATCCACAAGGATCTCCTTAACATCCATCAAAGAGGCGCCCCAACGCGAGAGACCCATTCCACATTCCAAAATGTGAAGAGCATAAACGCAGTCCGCAGGAGGCGGGAGCCCAAGGCCAGAGATGGGGGTTTAGGGGGCTGGTCTTGTGCAATGTGCATTCTCACACTAAAACCTGAATGGCCTCCAGAGAGGATATGGGGACAGCCTCATATAAGGGGGGCAGCTTGATGTGTGTGAGTTGGACTTGTGTGCCTGAGTGGGCACATTTCACACCATACCTGCTCCTGCTGTCTACACATAATGACTGGGCTTTCTGGCCCATGATCATCCCCCAACACACACACACACATTTATACCTTTTTGTGTTGTCTAAAATGCTTCTATTTTAATATTCCTATGTTTTAATTTCTAAAAACTTAAACATATCATGCAACCATTAAAGGTACACTACGCAATTTTTAAAGATACACTGTGCAATAATTAAATAAGATTAATGTACTAGGCTCATAGTCACTTTAATGATTAAATGACAAGGTGAATGAAGGCTCTGTCGGCTCCCGCTACAGCCTCCTGACGAATTTACTGCACTTGCAAGATGCCATTGTCACTCCGCCGAAAACAAAAGTATGAGAACTTAATTATGAGCATAATAAAATTGCCTGTTAATGTAACTCTAAAAATCATCATTGCCAATTTCTAGTTTGTAAACAAATCCACATGTATTGGCGAGAATTGAGTAAGTTACAAAAAATTGGCCACTGTAGGTGGGGTTCAGTAGTTAAAAAAATCACAGACTTGCATAGGATACCTTTAAAGCTGTCTAGACAAAGTATCTAGCTGTCTAGACAAGCCTAGCTTAGCTGAGAACATGCTGGCCCAGCAAATTGTGATCATACAGCCACAACACTATGGTGCTGTGCATGAATAATGGCATGATGTTTTCTATTATGTATATGGCGGCAGCTCCCATTATGGTGGCAGTGGTGGGTGCAGCGGGGGTGAAGCCAACAAACAACCATCAACGATATATGTCTCTGTCAAAGAACTGCAGTCTTTTGTTCAGTCTGAATGCTTAAAGCATGTGCCCGCCCAAGATGTGTACCATATGGATGTGTGATGTGGGAAAAAATCATAGCCAGCTTTCCTTTAGGTCACACAAAGTTCTTGATATAAACTGCCGATTATATTCTGATCCAAAAGACGTGCTGCCAATAACCGTGTGAATGTCCATATGTGTTGTCCTTGTTGTACCATGTATGTATTTTTCAGCATTGAATAACGTGATTTCTGTACAGTGTGGCGTATTGTGTGTAGGTGCATGGGTCGTTGGGCTGGTTAGGCTGTGGACCTCGTAGACCTGTGGAGACTGTACTGAAGGGTACTAACAGTATTATGTAGGATCAACCAAGTATTGGTTCACATAAAATTGAAAGGTACCAATTTTCAATACAATTTTGTCATAACTTTATTGACTAACACCAACATATGTGCAGCAAGTAGGTTTACAGTAAAGTAAAACCTGTAACCTACAGTAAAAAAAAAAATGTGGGTGTGGGTCATGAGTATCATACTAGTACTAGAAGTACTAAAAAAAAACGTACTGTGCGGTACCGATACGGAACACTAAATACCAATGTCAGTACAGATATCCATTCAAACCCAACCCTAATGAGCAGTGACAAAGACACTGCATATCCCTGATTAGATTCTCAAGTAACTGAGAACATAGTCACAGTTTCAGCCATAAATGTCATGCCAGTGGAAGTATTCTGATTACCAGACATAGCTGTTAGCCCATCCTGAGTGCATTAGGACACTTTTTTCTGTTGCCTAGCTGTCTCTGTGCCAAGCTGTTGCTGTCCACTGACTCTCCCCACCGTTCCATGCTCCAGTTCACTGGGTTGGGTTCGAGCTGTGGACATAACAGCCCCAGCACAGTGTGCCAAGTCTGATGAGGTCTGGGGAGTCACAGTAACTGGGTTAGGATCAAATGGACAGTCTGCTTTTCAACGTGTTCTTTGTTCTGGTGCTATTATTGGGACAATTGGGGGCTTTGTTTCTCTTTTAGAGCACAAAGTATTTTTGTGATGATTAGACTAAACAGTGAGCATACATCCATTTAGGGAAAAAGGCAGCATCACATAGCACACCCACTTTTCACTGTGCATGCAGAATGAGCTTATCACTGTGAAATCAGTCATTGGAATCAGTAGAAATTATCATATTTCTAGTGAAGTGAAACAATCAGAAGAACTTTTAGTTCTATCCACAGGATGCAGAAATGGACTATTAAAATTTAAAACGGACTATTAGTGTTTCTATAAAGTGTTTTAACCTAGGGCATCATTTTGGATGATACCTTAGTTTTTACATTTGTAAGTGTACATTTATATCCTTTGAAAGGATATAGACAGCTGGAAATAACTGGTATGACCAACAGTATGACCAAAAGCATACCTTAAAATAGTCAGTACAAGTTGGCAAACCAGCTCATGTTGGTCAAGATGCATTTTTAAGCAGAGGAATCATGTCATCTTCAAGAAGTGATTAACTTTAATGTAGCCCTCAGGTCTTAGTTATAAGAGGATTTCAGCGTATGCATTTGTGATTTTTCTCTCAAAACAGCACAGATATACTCATTTTGGTCCCACATGATTTTTTTGATTTGTCATCAATTCATTTTGTTATCAATTAATTAGATTTTTATTTACAAATAGCATTGCATCAACTGCAATACAATTATTAACAAGGATAGCAAGTTCTAAGCAAGAGCAGTGCAAGACAGTCAGTGATGCCAGTAGGTACTAGCCACAGGAGAACAATATCATAGTGGGGAACATGACTACAACAGTGATGCATTATTTGTAATATACCTAAAATGTGACGAAATTCAGATCAAGGTCAAGGAGCACAGCACGATTCTTAGACAGTACATTGATTCTTAGTGCAATGGATGACAGCTAGCCTAGCTGCGGGTGTAGAACTTTAGTAAAACTTCCCTCCCAATACTTCAAGAGTGTAAGTTAGTCAGTTGACTGACTATCTTTTGGTCGACTAGCCAGGGCATTTGTCTTCCATTCCATGGTTGTTGTTAGTTGTGAGGTCACAGGTTCGAGCCCATGATTCACTGTGTCAAAGCCGCTCATGTCTGATGGGACTAAAATGGAAAGAAAGAGCTTAGTTGCTTTCCTTAAAGGATTTACATGTAACAGTAACAACTATCACTAAAATCATAACTTTAGAATCTAAGAACTTTTAGTAATCACTTGGGCTAATAGCACTGATCACCATAAACAATCTATCAAAATCTCTGCACCAAGAAAAATAACATGAGATGTAAATTAATGGCAAATGAGGCACATTTCCAGTGGGAAGGAAATTAATCATTAGTGTGCAAGTGATTATGGGAAGTCCAGGGGAAGAGCTGTTTATTCTTGCTGGTGTGCATTGCGTGGAGCCTTTTGTGTAAGGTTATACAACAGCTGATGTCTCACAGGCCCACTGGCTCACTCCCATTAGTCTGTTCTACTCTGTGTCGACGCAATAGAGATCCCAGTCTTGATTAAAGAGATCAGAACTCCCCTGGAGGCTCAAGCACTATTACAGAAGGAAGAAAAGAGCCAAGGTTGAGCTCAGCCTTTTCCCCCATTTGAAGGCAGAGACACTGCCTTGTGTGCAGTCAAATGGAGCTCAATTCAAGCAGAAGGAGCTCGCCGACCAGGCATGGGGAATTTTATGGGGATTTGCAACCACTGATTTACGTTTTCTATTCATGATCTTGTTTATTTTGAATGAAAGAAGTTTCCAGTGTCATGGAAAGTCAATGCAATGAGGATAATGATTTGTCAAACTGAGTAAGGACCCACATGGATCTGACAGAGCAGCCCGGAGTGCTAATATAGACTAATATAGTCCTAAATCTCTCTCTCTCTCTCTCTGTGTGTGTGTGTGTGTGTGTGTGAGATTCATGGTTTTTGGCACTTCATGTCTTGTTCTCATGTTGAGCATGTGATCAAACATATACAATGACCCTGAACTGAAAAATACCTTTTATTCATAAGTAATATTCCTTAGGGAATGGACCAGTACTAACAAACTGAAGCTTCAACTCTGTGAAGTTGAAAATGTGTTTGTTGCCTGGCATGAGCTGTGGCATGAAAAAAGCAAAATAAAATAAATTGTGGGAATGCAGAATGAAGACTGTTTTATAAAGAAGATGCAACTCTGACTCCACTACATCTGGTACAACCTCTAGGCTTTGGGAGTTGCATGTGGGTTGCTTTGAAAAGCCACAAATGTGAAAACAGAGAGTCTACTCTTTTGAATAATTGCTGTTGTGTCATCGTCAAATAGCCTTTGCAAAAAGTCAAGCTGCACCTCGTCAGCTTCATGCAGGAATTACATAATCTGTGGCTTCTCTTTCAATTGCAAACAGACCATTCCCCATGTTTCTCTCTCCATACTGTTCCAGTTTCCCCATGTTTCTCTCTCTATACTATTCCAGTTTTGTACATTTTCTTTAGCTGGGATCAAGAAAAGCACAACATATTGCTGTTTGAATTTGGAGAAACATCCTAAACATCTAATCTCCATTTTCAAATGTCCCTTCTGAACCAACTGTTGCAAAAGCATGGTAAAGAAAAATTTTTGTGTTCTAAATGCACTTGGTTACATAACAATTGAAGTTAAAGTTTGGACAAAAACCAGGCCTTGCTATGGTAAAATTTCATATTTATGCTGATGTTTTCTTGTGTTGGACGGCATTTTGCAGGGCAAAGGTCTGTGAGAGTAACAGAGTTTTGAATCCAGTATAGTTGAATATCATCAACAAGGTCAATGAATAGAAACAGAGGTAAAGGGGAAACACTCTAGATTAACATTAACTCAATTCAGTTATCTACTATAGATATATCTGAATGTAGGTCCAGTAATCCTCAAAAGAATTGAGAAAGAATTCTGAATTGTAAGAATTGAAAAAGAATTGCCCTTTCAATCTCAAACAGGGAAGCACCAACCAACTAACCCCTAATCTGTTCTACTGCAAAGAGTAGGACTGTTTATTGTATTTGTGCTTCTGTGCATAACATGACCTCATTTAAATGAGTCTCAAGGTTCAAAGTTCTGACAAATAAATGCAAGAGAAGAACTTTAAATTATTGTCCCTAAAATTGCTTAACTGAAGTTCTAAAATAGATCTTTCACAATTTAGCAGTCGCAGTCAAACAGACTGAAGTTATATGTTTGGTTATAGCATTGAGGCACTCTTGACCCCAGTTTCAGGTGTTCATCCTGTAGTGCACAGCAGCCAAGATCAAAAGCACATAAAACACTGAGCCACTGTTCTCTTGGCCATAAAACACAACAATCCAGTAAGCTGGCTAACTGCAGGAGACCAAAGGCGATTGCTTCAAGATTTTTTATCTGTACACTGCACTAAAGAGCAATGATTTCTGAGGTAGTAGCAATGCTGATGGTAAGCCTGGACGTGTTGTCACAGAACAATGTTAGCGAACAGGTACAGGTGAGGCACCTCCAGAGTGTCATCTTTAGACCTGTCATACTGGACTTTCAGGGGAACTCTCCAGTTAGCGCTGACACAGGACCATGCACCAAGTTATTTCAGGTCCTTCTAGAGCCCAAGCACAAAGCCCTGTTTAATGCTGCTCTGCTAAGGTTCTGGATGAGGACTTTTGACAGTTGAGCCTCTTGTTAATCACAGCTCCGTTTGACTTTGCAGAGCAAGAGTGACACCACAGGCTGATTTATCCATTAGGACCTTTTACTCCTGTAACCTTTTGGCTTCTCATTGCTATGGGGAGCTAAACTCAGACAGATCATGAGCACATCCAACATACTCCACATACCTGCCTACACAGGACACTCATGTTCACTCTCTGGGATTCATTCTCCGCTTTAGATATTGACAACTGCAAGTTGTGAAGGGCTGGTTGGGTTTCTCAAATCACAATCTCAATGTACGGGCTTGTGCTGTGTCTGTGCTTAATACTGTCAACAGGAGTTTTGAAACTGTTGAATATGATGGTAGCTGTTAAAGTAGATCACTTTGTGATACATATGTTAAAGTAGATGACTTTGTGATACATGTTTCCAATAATACATAAAAAAAACAGAATTTAAACACGAAAAGTTCAGCAGAAATGTTCTATTATGATCTGAAGCAGCATGTTTTATCTGGTTGACAGTCAAAATAATCATCGGCCTTCATTGTAAGAACAGTGGTATTTATTTTATGATGATGTCAAAGTGATTTTATCCTCTGTAATTCTTTGCTCCAGGAATGTCTTACAGTTGCATGCAGAGGGGCTTAATTGTCTCTTGAATTCCATAATTACTGTAGTTTAAATATCTCTTGTGTTCTGTAATTTGTGTTCCTGTCATTTTAAGGGCTGCCACAGAGGATGAGTGTGTTGCAAGGGGAGCATTCTAAATCTCAAGCCATAAACACTACTGCATCATGTAACAGCACAGCAACGGGAGAGCTCTCTGGCGTGTGTTTCATGAAGAATGACTCAGCAAAATATGGGGGAACACATGCTTAAAGAGACTGGGACTGGGGCGACAAGTCAAATGCAGCTGTTCAATTCATTGCTGCTCAGTAATGAGAGAGAGAGAGGGAGTAGAGTAAAACTGAAGACTACTTGTACTTGGCACAACATATGAATGACTCATAAGTAAGAATTAGCTATTTTGGCTTTACAGATCCAGTATTTCATAACATTGTATGCATACTTGTTGATTCTTCTCATTCAGAATAGAGATAGAGATACTTTTAATCCAGAAGGACATGAAAGGATGTAATTAAGGAATATGTATTGCTTCCCATCCATGTAGCTTGATGAAAAGTGATTGGTGCATCTCCATATGATCAGTGGGGCCAAGGTTCTGTACTGTTTTATATTACCTGTTCAAATTGGTGTCTCACATGTTTATTATCATATTATTAGCATTAGTGGGAATGGTCTTATTGAATTGTTTTCATAATATAGGCTCCAATTTAGTCAAACAGATGTAAATGCTTAGAGTACATTTTTCATTACTTACTGGTATTTTTTGCAAACTTCTTTTAAGCAGCACAATGAACAAGATAATCAAATAGAAGTTTTTTTATTTGTAACTGAGCTTTAGGAAGAAGACCAGGGGGAAAATAGATTTATAAGAGTTATGTACATTTTTGCTGCAGATTAAGATACATTGTGAGAGGAATATCTCTGCTCCTGTGACATATGGCACACAGCATTCCTCTCCTTTACATACATTCAGTGGTGGCAACCAGTCAGCTCGCACCTGCTAGCAAAAGAGTTTTAAATGCATCGAAAGGAATGTGTCGCTGACTGTGCATAGATCACACCTTGCTCTAAGCCACTCACTCTCATGCCTGCATCACTCTGGTGCAAACGAGAATAGGAAGATGTTTAGCACACTCTGTGTTCATTCACAAACTTTCTATCAACTAGTGACATCAAGGGGTGTGTACAGAGGAAAGAGCTTACTCCACAGTTCTTCAGAATGAAGTTTGCATACAACTCTGTTTATCATCTTACACATTTGAGAGGATTTTATGAAGTCATTTGCCATTACAATTAGGCAGGAACCCTTCACACGCCCACTTCTTACATCCATTCTATGTTTGATTAATACACAGAGGGTCCATATGGCCTTGAGGTCATACTGTACATGTAAGTCTTCAGGCAATTCAGCACTTCAATATGTGATTAACCCCACTGGTGCAACTGTGTAAATCTTATCTGCAGTCCAGCCTTCATAGCCAAACTATTACAAAATTTTCCAGTATTGCAGTCATTTATCCACTGACCAGATGCACGCCAGACTGCATTTCCCTCATTTTGGGAAAGTCCAGGTGTGATCGGCTCTACAGTTCCCATCCACAGACAGAAAGGGGGTGGGGTGGTGTAGGGTACAAACAAGGCAGTCCAAGGGAGCTTAGCACCATGTGTCTTCAGTTAATGTGAACCAAATGTGCAACAAATATAAGGCAGGACAGGACAACTGACAGTCCTTGAAAAAAGGCTTTAAGGGCTTCCAGCAACTTCTGTAGCCATATCTGAGGCAGATGTTTGTGTGTGACAAAGAGGAGCTCTTCTTGCTGCATGTCTGTAGCTGCTAAGTATCAACATGAACTCCAGAGAAGAAAGTTCTGGGGGGAAAAGCCCAGTTCCGGGGCTTATTGCAGTGATGAATTCGTCCATGGAATCAAAATTATTACATCACATCACTGACATGGGCATATCTAAAACTTTAGTGCCATAACGATTTCATTGGCCCCCAATTAGGACATACATGATATTATTTAGCCCAACACATGTATAGCATTTTTGGATATTCCAAGACACAATGACATCATATACAGAAAAAATATACACTGCAGTGTACCTAATCCTCCGTTAAGGTCAAAACAATGTACAAAAGGCAATATTCCTTCATCAATCCGAATGCAAATGTCAGTACTATGAAATAAGTACAAATGTGCGTATTTCCTTTAAGGGCATCAACCATAGTCATGAACTGATCCACAGACCTAATTGGGCTTCAAGCAAATCACAGTTGTCCTTCAACAAAACTCAAGGCAAAGGATCTCCCTTATTTGCCAATAGCTTATAATGGCATGATCCTGACAGTGATCAGTAGTTCAGATGAACCTACATTTTTGGTTTTTGAGGATCTAAATGGCTAAACTACATTGGCAAAGAGAGGCATGATCATAGAGTAGAATAAGGAATGTTGATGCTTTAGTTATAGGCAGATACATCAACAATAAAACATAAAATACTTTGAAAATTAAATTATGATATTTATGTTCTGTCTAAAATTTGGAATAGAAAAAAATAGTAAAAAACTACAAAAATACACTCTAAACGAAACTTAGGATATGTTAATATCATATCAATGTCAAGTAACAGATTTTGTTCTCTCAAATGTTTCCCTTCAGCCATTTCCTCATTCAATAAATTATCACAGTACCACATATAAACTTCTTCCTCACATCTCAACACAATCACAATCACACACACACACACAAACAAACACACACTCCTTTCACTGCCATTCACTTTTTCAAACTGTCTTATCCTTTTTGACCCGTTCTGTCTTTCAATCTCACACACAAGCCTTTTCACAGCCCTTGTTCCTTTTTTTCCCTTTCCCATTCTTTCTTCTCTTTTCAACTCTCTCCTCTTTCTCTTGTTCTCTCCTCCCATCTCTCCAACTAACCCCCCCCCAACCCCCCACCACCACCACCACCACCTCACCCCCGCCCCACCGCCACTGGGCCCCAGTCCAAGCTGAAGGGGGTTGTCTGGGGTCAGTTTGCAGAGCGCACTGTCCTGCTGCTTCGTGGAAAGCGATGGACTTTGATGTGTTTGGACAGGTGATCGCTGCGGGCAAACTTCTTCTCGCAGACGGAACACTGGTATGGCTTGACTCCTGAGTGCGAGCGGCGGTGTCGCGAGAGCTCATCTGACCTTGAGAACCTAACGACAGAAAAAAATAACAGGAGTCAGCCAGCCAAGCGACCTGCTTCCAAATCTCATGCGACAAGTTTCCAAATGCATTTCACGTGCTTTTATCTGCCCTGCAGCAAGACAACCACTAGCAGACTTTACAGCAGAGATGGTTGATAGTGGGCCTTTACAGTTAACAGTTGCTAGAACATACTGCTAGGAAACTGGTGTTAGTGGGCAATATAGTCAGCATTGTCATGCTGTGAAACATTTGCTTTCATTTTTGTGGTGAGTTTCTCCCCTGCACACACACATGCACAGTGCAAGTCATGGACAGCTGATGGGATTAACACATTTATCTGTCATATATGATCATGATATTTATTGGAGATACATTGTATCTCCAAAACTGATTTGAAGTTAATATAAAAACTAATAGCATGATGAAAGGATACCTTAAATTGTGTCAAATTGTTGCAATATTTTCATAACCCTCTAGTATCATAATGGAGATGACTATACTAATATTATTGTTCGGTAGCAGGCATTTTTCTACATTCCTATGTATTTTACAGGTGTGCTGTCACAGGACACCGTCAATGCTGTCCTGGCAAATGTCACAGGCTCTCAGTTCTCTTGGCCAAGCCTTATTTGAGACAGCACATGTGGACCATAAATTCAGCTCTCGTCACATCACTGAGGTTATCCACGTTCAGCCTGTTTGTAGGCTGACAGTCCAGTTAGGGGTTAATCCACTACTACTCTGGACTCTGATTTATTCCTTCACATATTTAACTCCAGCTCTTGCAGCACTTCTAGACAGCACTAGTGAATTTCATGTCTTTTCCTCCCCCAAATCATAAGATTTACATGCGATTTTAGTATAGCGCACAATGACACAGTCCTAATGCTACTATCACTCACATACTTTTTTTTTTACTTCTGAAAAACGTTATCATTATTTCTATATCAGGAAGGAGATAATTACTTTAGCATCAACTATCAACTTTAGCACAAAAACTTGGGCCCCTCCAAGAGGCCATAACATTATCCATTATAGCAATCAAGCAATTGGCATGACGTAAGAGATTCATTTCCCCACCAAATGACTTCCCTCCTAATCAGCATCATAAAACAAGACTCTCTGTACTTTATTAGTCTTCATCAGCCCTCATCAGACCTAACATTTATATGGACTTTATTCATCCAGGAACAACTAGCATCTCTTTAGCGCCTCAAAGGGCAATGAAAATTTGTGATAATTCGGCCAAGGGTAGTCCCCAAACCACCTTGGCAGGAAAGGCTTTCTTGGGTGTGCTAGTTGGAGATGTGGAGTATGTTTGGAGGAGGCCCGTGGGCATGGGTGGAGTGACCCCACTGCTGGGTACTTGTGCACTTCTGCTCATCAAAGCTCTCACACTGGGCTCTTTAAAGGGTTTTTGAGTTCCAGCTGGACGTTAAACTCATTGCCCTCTAGAGAGCATGCATGTACATATGATAGCATTAGCGGCAACACACACACACACACACAAACACAAACAAAATCTGAGGTTATACTTTTTTTCCTGACAGCCAAATTACTGGAACTGAATTCCACTGCCAACACAACGTTCAATATCACCATTAAGCAATTATCTACAATTATACAAACTGTTATTGCTTTGTACTCAAAAGGGACTGCAGCCAATTCAACAGTTTTTCAGGAATGAAAAGTAATGTTTCTGTCTGATTCAACCACATATAAGCTGTACAACAGGGGGAGATGAGAAAAAAAAGATGAACTATTCAAGCACCAAACTATTCAAACTCACATCATGAGCTAAACTTGAAGCTGTAATTAAAATTCTTCTATTCCACCACATAAAATGGTTGTAGGTAACTTCACTGTTCTTATCAATGACAAATGCATATGAAACTATATGAACATGCACTGCTGAAGCCGTGACTTGTACACATGTGTACTTAGACAGTCTGAAGTGCTCTTCATCGCTGAAAGAACAGCGATTTGGGTGTCACTTGGCCTCTTTCTCAGTTTGTGGGGAACCAAAGGAATGTGAAACATGCTCATGGAACTACAAGACAGCCAAATTACAGACGGCCAAAGAGGCATTCTTCTTCTCCCTCACTTCCATTTCCTGACCACGTAGAGGAGCCACGGATGCCAACTTTGAAGGCCGCATACTGTCCTGAGGCAGTGCAGCTCTCCCTGCAGAGAGGCTAACCTAGGTCACTGATAAAGACAATGGAGCCCAGAGTGGCTCCAATGCTGGCATGGGGTGATAGAGAGAAAGGACATGAACACATAGCAAGACTAATAGATGACCTTTTACCAATAGCTACTCAAACCCATAACAACACCTTAGTTTCTATATTTATGCAACATATGCGGGTCCTATCTACTGTATGTTACAGGTGTTCAGCTGTACAGCTAGGGCATCTACATATCTGTCTGTTGTCTGCAGTTCCATGGCTGTACCTTTTTGAAAACAATACCGTTTGTGATAACTCCATTCAATGTGCTTCATTCATTGTAAGCTAGCAAGAGAAAGAGCATTATGCACACACTTGTTCAATCGCTTAGTGGTTGACACAGCAGTGACCGCTGACATGAAATGTCATACTTCAGTTTATAGCATTAGCACATCAACACAGACTTCGTGAACCTGAGTGCAGTTTGGTTGTTTTAACAGAGCACACTGCTAAGTACAGACTGAGAGCAAACATACCAAATGCCTGAGGGAGCAAAGTCTTTCCTTACTTCAAAGGCTTTATCTAATCTAGGGGCTTCGTGAGAGAGGGCAAAAAATGGAGATAGGGAAATCTGGCAAAAAATGCTCACAATCTTTTACCTGTATGTAAAACCCCATGCAATCTGTTACTTATAATGATGTATCAATGTGTAGTCAAAGTGGACTATGGCCAGAGAGTGCTGTCATGTTGGTTGGACTCCATAAATTAGTTAAAGGTTATGCAGTGCAAGAAATACCCAAACCTCACTTTGGGCCTGGTCTTGGGAGGCAGAAATGGGACTAAGGCATTATATCATATCTGATATCATACCTGATTTGGTAGAACATGTTATCCCAATTATTCCTATTTGGGAATCAAATAAACCACACTGTAAAAATCAAAACTCTCTCTCACACACACCTCCAGCCACATCCAGGCCAGGTGCAGGCAAAGGGCTTCTCTCCTGTGTGCCTCCGGAGGTGTGCTTTCAGGTGGCTGCTTTTGGTGTACATCTTGGCACAGCCTGGGAAGGTGCATTTGTGCATTTTGATGAGGTCTGCCACGGAGCTTTTCTGGAACTTCTGGCCCCCAACTAGGAGGCCTGTGCCCTGGGAACCTGCAATCCCTCCCTCTCCGAGACCCATGGGTTTCGCTGCAATGGGAACAGGGGCAATACGGACAAACTTTGAGGAGGAGCTGCTACGATTGGCTGCTGGCACCATCTGAGGAACTAGTGCGAAAGTCTGGCCCTGGATGTTAACCAGAAGTTGGGCAATTTTGATGTCCGAGGCTGATGGGGCAGGCTGTGGTACTGAAGGTCCATTGGGGCTCTGTTCCTCTTTGAGCTGAATGGGCTGAATTTGTAAAATGACCGGTACACTTGTCCCATCCACCACTGCTGACTTGCCGGAGAAATCCTCCTTTTTAACACCCGATGGAGCACTCACAGAAGAACTTGTTGAGAGCTCTGCACTCTACTCTCAGCATCAGCAATGATCCCATCACCAGTGATGGAGGAAACAGTTTGGTCAGGGTTCTGTGCTAAAGCATCACACCCAAGGACATGTTCCATACCCTCTAGCAGACTCTGCTCCTGCTTGAGAGCCATCACCTCCATGTTCTCCTCCAGGAACTCCTCAATCTCCTCCAGTGTGGGCTGAAACAGCAGCCGGGCATGGTCCTCCAGGTCTACTGGGAACACCGGGAAGTCAAAACTCTCCTCTTTTGTGGTCCGCTCCCGCCGGGACTCCCAGGCAAGCCCCATGGGCAGAAGAGGTGGGACTGTGGTGGCCGTGCTGACAGTGGTAGCAGAGGCACTGCTCAAAGAGGCCTGAGAGAGCAGGAAGTCCAGGAGTCCATCCTGGCTCTCACCACTGGAGCTGCTGCTGCTGCTGTGGCTGCCATAGCTGGATCCCAGCACCTGGGACTCAGGGCTGGAGCAGGAGCGCGGGCTGGAGGTGTCACTCAGGTCATCCTCGGAGAATGGTGAGGGCAACATGTGATAAACACCCTCGTCTGTTACCATTGCTAAAGTGCTGTAGCCTGGTGGGGAAGAGTAAGGCAGGGAGGTCTTGTTGCTGGTAAGCAAGTGATCCACCATTCCTTGCTCCTGCCCACTAACACCCTGCAATTTCCACTTGGGATGTTCCAACTTTTCCCCCCTACAATAGTAATAACACATAATTGTCAATACAAGTTGAAAAACACACACACACAGCAAATGGATTTTGGCAGGGCTGTGGTCTATGGGATGCGCAGGTATATGCCGTATAACTAAAAAATCTAGGGTTTGCTAAATCCAGTAAAACTGCAATACTGCAATACTGACGACACTGTAATAGGCTAGCAGTAGCTGTGGCAGCGGCTCAGGCACCCCATCAGACAGTATACCCACTACAACAAACTAGACTACAGCACTGAGGTGCCAACCACTATTATATTTATTGCACAGTTAGTGCAATCCTATCATTCTATGAACTCAAACCAAATCCAAGTGACTTTCATAGCGTGTCAGACATAAGGGGTATGACGCACGGTATTATTAGAGGAAATTCTACTTAAATTACAAGTTGGAAGAATATGTATGTAATATATAAATTAACTGTGTATGGGGTATTTACAATATAACATCATGCCCAAGCACTGAGAATAATAATAATAATAAAAAAACATATTCTTGATTTAATCATTTCCTTGGCAACAGGGTATAGGCTGACGCACACTGCATTGTCCTGATCCTTGTAATGTGCCAAAGAACTTATCTATGAACTTATTGCTAAACCGTCTCTTAACTACAGTACAATTCTGTAGTAACTAGACACACGGTATTAGTCTATGAAGGGAGAGCTTTGGGCGCCCCCATCCGCAATTGTGGCGCTGACAATTAACCGAGAATAATCCAAACTTCAAAGAACACTATCATCAAAGCAGTATAATGTATATACAGCACATTATGTTTTGCCAAATGTATTCTGATTCTGATGAGCTGACTAGAAAAACGTGCTGTCGCATTAATTAGACAAAGTCCAGAGGCTATTGCTTTGATAACTGTATAAATACTGATCTCATACCTATGGTAAATCATATGGACAACGAGACTTGTCTTCTGCACAGGTTTATCAACTTAGTAGAACGTGGAAATGCAAAAAAAGATTAGCTTACCCAAATATGGCCACTACGTGGTCTAAACAAACGCTTTCCCAAACGAGTGCAATGCATAGCCTCGTCAAACATTAATAATAAAGTGAAACTAACTTACCGTGCAATTGAAAGTGAGATGTCCTATGAACCAATCCTCTGCTTTCAGCTACAGTGTCTTCTGTAATTCTGCACCAGATCAGTCGTGTGTATGACCTTCCGTCAAGCTTAACATTGCAACTCTGCGCACAGCGACGATCATGCGGTCTTAGCCTGTTGCAGACTTGGCTACTACTACCGACTATTACCGTCACATGATTGCTGCCAAGTAACTTAAGAGAAAACACTGGGTAGGTTGTGAAGGCTCGTCTGCTGTCTTCTCAGGGATTGGTCGACTTTGTTAGAGGCTGGACTGTCGTCTGTTTGTCGTCAGTGGAACAATTGCGGTTCAACAGGCGACAGGCACACAGACATTGCTTAGTGCTCAACGTTCCATCAAAATATTGCCTAACAGCCTATATGCTTCTCCCGAGAACCAGAAACTTTTTTGCTTTACATTTGTGGTCACGTTTTATATACCTACAGGCCAGCCTATGATATGACCTAGACAGCTAGTATTGACAGTTCTGACTGGATCTTAAAGTTCAGGTTTGTGCTGGTCATATGAGCTGGCATCATCAGCATTCAGATATTAGGCAAGATGTTAATGCAGCATAATAGATTATACACATAAATCCAATTTGGTAATCCTGACAGTCTTTTAAAATGAAATAACCTAGAATAGAGAAGGGGAAAAAATAAACTGTCATGGTTCAATTTTAACAATGCCTGGTGAGAAAAATTCAAAGTACACAAAGAAGAACAGTGAGGGAATGAGACAATCTTATAATATCTATTAGGTACCTAGGCCTATCCATATGATTAAAGTGTGACAGGAGAGGTGCCGAACTGCTAGCTAAGTTTGTGGCCTTCCCCAACACAGCAGCACATGCCTCTGACCCTAGCTTTATCATGCTCTCCTACTCTTTGTTTGTTAAATCCTTTAAAAACATAACAAGGTCAAAGGCTGCATGTTCTTTGACTACACTCAAGGGCATCTTCTACCAACAAATCTGCGTTCTTGTTTTGGCCAGAGTTCAAAAAGCAGGTCACTGGGATTATGTTTGTTCCATTTTGACACTGAACATGTGGTTGGCTAGAGGTCCAGTTGTAACTCAATTACACATTTATTTCTGTTAGTTGGCACGATATAATTAAAATGTTTTATATGCAAATAGGACAAAAAAACAAACAAATAGACAGCAAAAAGCAAATTAAGATTATGATTACAGTCATTATGACACTATTAGTTGGCTATTATCAAACTGCTTTCAGTATTGTAGGCTGAGTCCTGCATTGCATTGTAGAACAATATAAAACAGACTTTTTAAAAAAATCAATTGAACCACAGAGCTGTCTGGTAGGCTATGGGCTGAAATCTCTATCGTTTATTTGGTTTAAATTCATCGAAACTGTTTCACTAGTTGTCAATTAAAAAACTACATTTGCAAAGTTATCCCACTTCTCTTTTCTTCTCATCTCTTTAGCGCCATCTGTTGGCAATGCAACTGCAAGTAGGGCTCCCAGATTAAAGTTTGAATCTATCATAAGGAAGTTTCTCTTTACACTTTTATGATGCAATTTTGGTATAAAGATGGAGCATCATTTATTTATAATAATAATAATAATAATCTTATTATTATTACCTTGATTTATATAGCATTTCTCAAAAACAAAGTTAAAGGGCTGTACAATACAAAGTAAATTAAATGCATACAATTTAAGATGTAATGTCATAATGCAATAGATCTACAGGTTGTACAAAGTAATTAAAAAGCAATAATAATAGAACAATCCAAATTATATACACTTATTTAATTAGAATTTATCATTAATGAAAAATGAAACAAAAGGGCTCTCAAACAATTACATTTTTTAAACATGATTAATCTCATAAAATCATGTAGTTAATCCAGATTAATTGCAAAATCACAAAAAAAGAACACTTCTTTAAACATCTCTTTAAATTGTACTCAAATACATTTCTATGGAAAATGTTTGCTATGAACACTTGCTATGACTTTAAGCATAGTTTAAATACTTGAATGCTTGCATGTTCCATGTCAATTATAATAAGGCTTCTCTCTAAATCTTCTCTATGATAGACAGTTTTACAGAATATATGATGCACAGATATTTGGAATTCGAGTTTTGATATTTGGTCTAGGCAAAAATAGGCAAAATACTGATATTTTAGACATCTATTAGGCATATGTGCAAAATACTATTTGGACAAAAAAACAGACTATATTTTTGCTGAACTGTAATGGCTGCAAGCTACACTGGCAATTCAAAGGGGAAAGAGGAAGTAGTTTGACTTTTGTCAGTTCAGTGAAGTGAAGGAGTAGGCTTTTTTGAAATCACTAAGCTACCTATAGTCTGTAGGTGGAGGTAAGGAAAATTATGACATGTGAATGTATGGAATGCATGTATGAATGTAACCCATCGGCCATCAACCACAGGACGCATTTCACCTTGCCTGGCAATAAAACCAGGCCCTCATTCTCCACTTTGCTTCATACAGAGGGTCTGGACAGATTTATATGCTTGCTGGAGGCATTCAAGTTTAAAAAGATTAGATCACGCCTTGAGTAATGGCCTGCCTTGACTGATAGTATTCTATCTTTGCATTCACAACCTTTCTCTCTGTTCACTGATTGGACAGGTTAAAATGCCTCCTGAGACATCGATTTCAATGGGATCAAATCCAGACTAGCACTGTAGGGAGCTGATAATTGAGTGGAAGTGCGTAGGAAGGCATGGCCAGGCTACACCTCACCTGGAAAAGTGAAAGTACACTCACACCGCTTTGCATATGCCTGCTACATAACTCAAATGGCCATGTTATGGGTTCATTGACTACTTGTAGAGCTAAATTTTTCCACAAACTTAACGTTATGGCTAGCTTTATTTTGCATTTTGCATTTTCCAACATTTTTATATTGCAATAAAGTATGTAATGCACTATTAACTTTGGCAGCCCTACTTAACACTGAAATAAAATTTATCAGAAAAAATAAACAAATAAATACAAGCCTATTACTTAAACAAAACTGGGACAAGCTTGTAAAGATGAGTTTTAGGGAGGGACATAAAGAGGGGACTTGGCTGACCTGATTTCACCAGGCAGATCATTCAAGAGCCTATGGTGCCCCATCTCCTTATGTCCTTTTGTTTTCAGATTGACCTAAGGAATTATTAACAAACCACTACCTTACCTATCTTAAATCATGTACATGTGTATGAAGTACTAAGAGATTAGATATACAGCTGGGAGAGAGGCAATGCAGAACTTTAAAAGTAATCAGAAGAATCTCAAAATCAATTCTAAAGCTTACTGGGAGCCAGTGGAGTGAGGCCAAAACAGGAGTGATGTGATCACAGTTCTTTATTGTAGTAAGAAGTCTGCTAGCTGAAAATCTTGAAGTCGCTTAATGGATTTTTAATGGACTTGTTAAGACAAGAAAAAAGACTATTGCAGTAATCCAGGCGTGAAGAGATGAATGCATGTAAAATGTGATGTGACGCTCAAAGCTTCAATTACTGTCAAACCAAACACCAAGATTCTTTGAAACCGGTTTTACACAGTCCAAAAATGGAAAGGGGCCTAAGGGTGGTATAATTTGTTTTGCCATGGAATCCAATGACAAGGACCTCTTTTTTGTCTGGAAATTGTTTGACATCCAGTTTTTTATGTCACAAAGGCATTTTTTCAATATTAGGATCAGAGGACATAATGGGTAGGTGTATCATCAGCATAGAAGTGGAAGGAGACACAATGTGTCTAGATAATATTTCCAAGAAGAAGCAGGTATAAACAGAATAAATTGGTCCTAAAACTGACCCCTGAGGTATCGCATATTCAACAGGAGAAAATGAAGATGTGTAACTGTTTGCAGAAACACAGAACTTCCTATTTGACAATAAGATGAAATGGAGATGAAAACCACCATAAGGCTGTACCGGATATTCAAACCCAATGTTTCAGTCTATGCACCAGCATGATCAATTATGTCAAAGGTTGCGCTAAGATATAAAGTACAGGGACAGAACACATGCCATCATCAGCTGTTCTATAAAGATCATTAGTATCTTTCAGCAAGGCTGTCTCAGTGCTATGATGCTTTTGGAAACCAGGTTGTAGCTTTTGAAAAACTATTATTTTCCAGTGCAGAGACTAATCTTGCTGCTTGGAGACTAATCTTTCTAGAATCTTTGATACAAATGGTAACTTGGAATTAGGTCTATAGTTTTGAAGTAGAGAAGCTCTGATTTCTTTAGCAGTGGGTTCAACAAGTAATTTTAAAATAATCAGGGGAACAACAACTTAAAAGAGAACTATTGAAAATAGAAAGCAAACAGGACCCAACAATTCCATTACTTATTGGTCAAGTAATCCAATCAAGAGGATTGGAAGATATTTTCTGACTGGCATAATGTACAGAATTTTGATGTACTATGCTGATTAAATATGCAAGGACAGAAGGAGCTGGGAGTGATAGTGCTGATAAAAAGGTGTTATACAACTAAAAACTATACATTTGTGATCAGGCACAGTCATGTCAAAACACTGTACAGAGGATATTTTTTAAGACCCAGGGTGAAAACAAAGTCCAATGCAAGACCATAGTTTTGTATTGGCTCAGACACATGTCAGTTAAAAGATGAAGAAATCAGAGGAAATCAGTAGCCCAAACATCAACATGTCATCAACATGAAAATTAAAATCACCACAAAGAACAACTCTGTTATAATAAACAACAAGAGTAGAGAGAAATTCAGCTGAAAAGCAACCTGTTGGTTTAGGGGAGCTATAAATTACAGCAAAGTGCACTCATGCTCAAAAAATCCACAACCACTTCACACCAAAAACACATGACGCCTGTGGCAGGGAATACAAGCGATCATCAACTACAGGAGAGCGAGATGACAGGCAAGGCAGAGAGGGTGTTCACTCTGTTTATTAGAGAGATAAGACTGTCCCATGACCAGTCCTTCAGCTTTAATATGGGCGTGAACATGGACTAACTGGGATGAAGGCAGAAGGCAGCTGTTCAGTCCCTGACTTTGACTCAGTGGTGGTCCCTCTTCTTCTTATTTGCTACTACAATGCTGGCCGATTGATTTCACTATTTACAGACATGAGCATGCAAAGGTTTGCTTTCAGGCAGGTGTGCCTTTCTTCCAAGGACAGAACTGTTGGATGCCTGCAGTCCCAACAGGTATACAGTTCCTGCAGGTTGTATTTTCATTTTCATTGATGGTTATGCATTTGACACACCCAAAGCCATTTACATTTGCCATTTGGCACATATGCCAAGCATGGCTGTTTTTTTCCTCCATTAGAGTGCTCCTCTACATGTGGATGCACTGTCTAAACATTATTGAATCATTGCAGTACGCCCGGACCACTGCCACTGATTCTCATGAAGTTTTAAACAGACTTATTCCATGGCAAGACAAGATAATGTTAGTGGTAACACAGCGGCCAATGAGACAATGGATTCTGGCCCTCTTTCACAGCCAGTTCTGGTCCTCTGGTCTTAGTTTTTAGGACACATCTGGCACCTTGGGCTGTAATGTACTTGTGGGCTTTGCCCTTCTGCTTAACTTCTCAGTGCTAATATTTCCGACCTCTGCAGTGTCCATTGCTCAGCAGCTAGATAGTTCCTTTCAAGAAAAGTTACAGCTTGAAAGGTGGTCAGTACAGTAAGAGCTTGTGCTTCAGCCATTTCAGCTTTTCATGGCAGGACAGACACGCCCTAGGAACTGGTTGTCAGACCTTGATGGAAACCCACCTTCAAGACTTGCAACTAGTGACTTGCGAGCACTAGGCTGAGACTTACCTGTGGGTTTAACATTACTCTATTTGAGGCAGATTTCTGATTTATTTCTCGCAGGGCAGCACTCCTCTTGGCTCTCTGCTCTGGAAAACAGATCAGGGAGCTGTGTACCCTCTCTGTTAGAAATGACTGTCGAAGGTGGAATGCGACTGAATCCAGTTTTTCTCTTTGGAGTTCTTAACCAGCAGTCCATCAACCAGATTCTGGAGATGAACCAATTCCAGCCTTCCTCTACTTCACATTCAGAGCAGGACAAATTGCTTACTTTATGCCCACTGAGAGCTCTGAGGGCGAACACTCTCCCAGCTCTTTGTTATGGGACAGCAAAACTTGGCTCACCACTCTCTCATTGGTTGGTATGTTATTTCCCATGCCTATGAGGTACACGGGAGTTACCAGTTCCCTCTGGTGCGAGGGTTCATTCAACCAGAAGTGTGGCTAGGCTGCCTTTAAGGGAGTGCCCGCAGACAATATCTGTACAGTGGCTTCATGGTCGACGGCATGGGGGATTTTACAGGGAAGGTAACTCACCTGACCCCGGTCAGTGATGCAGCCCTTATGTCCATGACCGAGCAAGGTTTTAATAGTTAGTTCTGGGTTCCTCGCAACCCTATTGGCATGTGTCATCCTTTATAAGACCGTAGTGACAGTCAGAGTAAGGTTGAAACAGATCGTAAGTTATGAATGCAACTATGGATCTACTCTCCGTTATTTACAAGCACAGGTTGTTCTGCTTCCAGAGGTCATGGACATGACTTTGTTGACATTATTTCTTGGTGATTTGCAGAACAAAGGTGATCTTTCTTTTTTAAGACCATAGTGACTGTCATCCCTCGGTCTCACAGATCCATAGTTACCGTTGTAACTTTCGTTTTAATGCATTTATTTTGGTCTCAGCACTGTGGTGTGGCTGGCACCGGCATTTTTGACGTGATGCTTAAAGTTCAAATTTGTTGAACTTCGACCTCGTTGGCGCTGACCTTTCAGTGTTGCTGTAGTGTTTTTAGCATAAACAAACTAGCAGGCTATTTATTTTATGTTACGGCTCTTGCAGCCTGGGGTGGTATGTTAGTCAAATGCCAAATTGTCATTTTGGATCAAGCGTTGCAACAAGCACAAGCTAAGCTTTTCAAGGGTGGTCATGTGCAAAGCTAGGGCGTGGCTTCCGTATCTGCTGGACTCAGCGACACAACATCTGGACTGAGAGCACCTTGTGTTACTTCAGTTACAGTGAGTCTTATAAACTGGGGACTTTTCTGGTCATGGTTTACCGCAATGAAGTACGCAGTGTACTCTCCGTGTAGCCATGAATCAGACGTCCACATGTCAGTTCAGTCAGCTGATGTCAGCTCTAATTATTACAGTACTGCCACAGGTGAGCACTATTATTGTTACAGTTGTGCACTTCCAGTTAGACATAATTTTAACCAAGTAGCTTATAGAATGTACTTGTTATTTATGATGTTTGTTCATAGAAAGAGCATTGACTAGAGGAACTCCGTTGTTTTTATTTGTTTGCAGAAATCTACTGGAAGTTAACTCAGGGCCATAGAACCTGATAGAATGTTATCAATTTTTTTGTTGTTGTTGTCGTCAATGAGAATGCACTCATCAATGCAGCCAACAACAGGCATTGGAAAGTGTCGTAGGTAAGGCCAGCCAAGCGTGGTACCCAACTTTCTCTTTTGAGATGGTGTTTGCGAATAGACTATACAATGCTATGCAGTAATTTAATTAATATTTACATTAAATCCTAACACAAACTGTTCATGCGTGATGCGTACACGTTGCAGACACGTTTTTGGTCCATTTTCGTTTAGAATGCGTGTTAACAGATGAGACCATGCATACCACACGCGTGTTCTGTGCAGCTTTCATGCTGCAACACCACACAGCTCCCGCGTTGCCCGCTTGAAATAGAAATGAGTTCTGTTTATCCTATGGTACAACGTGGTTTGTGTAGACTTTAATGAAGAGCTCGGGCAGCCGATTCGTGCAGGAGTGAATCCATAAACGTACACGCACAGTAAACGGATATGCGAATGTGTAATTTCTATGTGAATGAGGCCTAAAACTTTTAAAATGTCAAACAAAAATATGCCACGTGGAGCTGCGTCAGTCTCACCAGTGTCCCTGTAACCTAGCAACATTCACCCTAGATTTAATAGGGGTCTTACGCAAATATTTGGGTAGATTTGTTGGCATGTTTGACTTTGCCTATAAAATTTGCTATTTGTTTGTATAATTTTTCATGAATAAATTAACTGCAAACTCACCTATAGGTCTGACAGTTAAAGGCAATGTCTAGTTAGGCCACCAGATAACATTACAATATTCAACACTCTGCAACAACCACTCCATCCTTCCCCTTAAAAAAAATCACAACTTCTCCCAATTTTGTTGCAACAAAATGTCTAATAACATCATTATTACAACAACATTATCATAATAACTTCTTTTTCTTATGTATGCAGTATGCCTTGCCCTGAAATGTATTTAATTACTGTGATAAACACTGCCAAATAATAATAAATAAGAAAAAATGTAATGAGTAAACTCAGTTTGAAATGTGTTGAATCTCTAAAATGTGTTCACAGACAATTGTTAAACTTAATCCTTTTAGATAGATGAATATCAGTGATGTGCAAAATCCTGGAGGGACTGATTGGTCTGTTTGAAAATCTCAATTGGATATTGAAGATGTATTTTGTAAAATCAAATGTCTGTAGGCAATGAGTTGGACACATAGAAAGATTTTAGAGTAGCCAATAAATATGCAACTGTGTGTGTATAATTCAAACGTAAGATTAATATGGTGACAGTGATACCAAAGAGGGTTGAAGCAGAGTTTTTGGAGTATTTGGTGATATTGTCATTCCAGGAGATGCTGCCAGATTTGTCAGGTCATTGGGAATCATCCCAGTGAACCCGGGACATGCAGGGCAGGTCAAGCAGCCATTGTGTTTGCCCCTCTGAAATCTTTGGTTTCTATGTTTCTGTGGTCGATCATGATGGATGCACACGGACAGTAACACCTTATGCTCTTCCTGCCTGCCTTTGTGGACACTTGCTCAATGGACTCTGCCTTTGAAGCTATCTTTAGTTATTATCAGCTCTTGGTTTGTAAGAACTCACCTTTGCTTCTGTTGGATGTTTATGGACTTTTTAGTTAATTTTTGAAGAACTGTGGGAAGACCTGGTTACCAGTTACTGGGAATGCTGCCTGAGTTAATCTCTTAAGTCCTGTGTGGAGACACTATTTATGTTTCTGTGAATGCCTTTTGAATATCAGTGCTGTGGAAAACAAATCCTGCAGCTGAATTGTGATCCTCTGATCTCCTGCATTAGTGCTCAAATACAACTGTGACAGAGACTGCATACTTCATGACAGAAGCAGGACCATAGGGTCCATAGGGCCCAGGCCAGTGCTACTTTCAGCCCATCCAGTATGGGATACATGTGACATGTCCCTGCAAAAAGGAGAATTTTAGCAGAGAACTGCTCCCTGTGACCCTAAAATTCATCGCAAAGGAGGGATGTCCACACCAAGGAGAACAAGATGCGAGGAAGTGTAAATCTCTATGCTATACCAATCATTACTACAGTATATGACACAAAGGTCAGGCATACAGTAACTATAAATAACTATTTTAAAGCTCCCCCCCCCATTACAAATTAATAGCAATGGAAAGAGTAAAGTTGTAAACACGTTTTTTCCTGTAATTGTGAGGAAACATAACAGCTGTTTTTGCTGTTGTTGTTTTTTGTCATTGGAAGGAAACTACCTTCAACAATTGAGGTTGATCTTTCTGAGTATGAGGCATGTGCCTAAGTCAAGTTTATGCAGTGTGTCTTGTGTGATAAAGGTAATGGCAACTAAGGTATCCCCATGTCCAGAATTAACTTTCCTCTGCCAACTTTCCTCTGCAGTGGAAGACTGTGTGGGGCGCTATGCTTTCAAATGGGCAGGAAGCTTGTGCCGCACTCCCAGTCACCCATGCAGAAGAGTGTGGAGATGGAGGTGGATGAGAGCACTGACCTAGTGACCAAAATACACCACTACTTTTTTACCTACCTCTGCAAACTCCCCTCAACTTCCAAGTCTTTTAAACCATGAAACATGACTAAAAAATGAAGAAAATGCATGAGTATAGTTGTATGATCATGTACTGCGTAAATTATACATATGTTACACAGTGTCATAGTGATACTTGAAAGAAGAGTTACTTTTGTAACATGAGGTCCATCTTGAACCTTTCAAGTTGGAGTAATGTTCTGCTCAGCATCCACCATGTGGTGTCACTAAAGACCATTTTTTAAAACTGCCTTCTCAGTGGCTCAGCGGTTTCCCCACAATCAATTCAATATCATTTGTTATATCAAGATGTGAAGTCATATAATAGTGAGAGCATCTGCTAACAAACTGGCGCGTCCTCAGACAGACACATAAACACACACACACACACACACACACACACACAAAACCAGGGAAGGGACAGAGGAAGACAATTACCTCAGTGAGACTCTCTTTTGGCTTCTGCTATTGTGGTTGTTCTGTTGCATTTACAAATCCTAACACTGACCCTTAATATGCTGAATATACAGGTGGATCTAAAAAAAAATATTGTGGAAATGGTTGTTAATTTTAGTGATTCAGTGTACAATGTTAAACTCTTGCATTATATAGATTCATTAGACATTAAGTTATAGACTAGGATATATATTTTTTAGCCATTAATTTCATGATTACATTTACATTTATGCATTTAGCAGACGCTTTTATCCAAAGCGACTTACATTTGTCAGCTATCAATTACACCAGGGCCAGTCTCCCCCTAGAGCAACTTAGGGCTAGGGCTAAGTGCCTTGCTCAAGGACACAACGGTGGCGGCCAGAACTCGAACCCACTATTTTGCAGGCTACTTGCATGCTAACCAGGTAACCACTATGCCACCACCGCCCCGTATGATTATGGCCCCAAATTCTCACAAAGAACCTCACAAAATTAGCATATTATATTAGACAAGATAATACAAAAATGTTTTTTTAACACAGAAATGTTGGCCTTCTGAAAAATATGTTCATGAATATGCACTCAGTACTTAGTCTGGCCTCAATGTGGCGTGGCATGGAAGCAATTCACTTAGTGTCTAAGGAATCTATACAATGTGTGAGTTTCACGTTTTACATTGAATTACTGAAATTACCAAACTTTTCCAGAATGTTCTAATTTTTTTAGACCTACTTGTAGAGCCTATAGATAGATCATTAGTATGGATAATATGTGTAACTAATATCAAATAATGCATATGTTAAATATTGCCAGTTTAAATGTTTGCATCTATCTAAAAGGATTACGTTTAATAATTGTCTGTGAGCACATTTTAGAGATTCAACACATTTCAAACTGAGTTTACTCATTTCATTTTTTCTTATTTATTATTATTTGGCAGTGTTTATCACAGTAATTAAATACATTTCAGGGCAAGGCATACTGCATACATAAAGAAAAAGTTCACATCATGTATTTATGTCAAGACAGGTACAGACAATGGTAACACCATGGTCAAGGTGTAAAACTCCTATGTTTACATTTGGATTAAAGGTGCTTCTGCAATAGTTCTACCAGGTAGGTGTCATCCTGTGTGTGATGCAATTGTTTCAGCACAGTTATAATCAGGCCTTTTACAGATGCACATTTGCCATGGCTCTGCGGTCTGCACAGGTTTGGACCCCACCTACCTCCGCCTTCTAAGATTTGGACTCTAATGTTACCTTGAGCAGAGACAGACATAATTAGATACCTGGACCTTCACTGGATCTATTGCCAAATATGGGTCAAAGTCAAAATTACTCAGTCAGGAGATCAGTGCAGTTTTTCTATGCTATATAACACTTCTTACTCAATGAACTTTTTCTTTCTCTGCCTTATAACCAGAGGTATAATGTGGATTTTTTAAGTGGGGGTACATGATTTTCATGATGCAGGCCTAATTGCAAAGAAAGTCACAAGCACCTTCAAAACCTATGTCGATACTATCACTGCATTTGATTCTGGTCATCCTATAATGTTAAGTTGCATTTGTTGAATATAAAGGTGTTATTGGAGAGGTTGGAGAGGTTTCCTTGACACGTGTGCACTTATAATGTTATAAATGAATGCCTAATATTAAAAAATGAGAAATACATAAATGATCTGTTCCAAGAAGTGGGGAGACTCTGTACCCCACTACACCCCTGCTTATTGCTTAAAGGTTCGTTTTTTTACACTTAAAGGTTTGTTTTCTTTGTTTTCTTTGTTGAAATACAATGTTTATGATAAAATACAATGGTTAAGACTAACATTTTGACAAATGCCTCTGTTCTGAGAATTTTCAGTTGCTACGGTAGCACTCCCCCCATCCCCCCCCACACACACCCCCACCTACAGCATGGCTGTATAGGTGCACTGACGCAGTCTTTTCTAAAATGCATTACACTTTCATTTGTAAAGATGTGAAACTCACTGAGTGGTCAGTAATGTTCACTGATACGCTGACAACATTTTTTTTGTGTCAACGTATCAGAATTTGTCAAAACTGTAATCTTAACCATTGTATTTCATCATAAACAATCAGAAAACACGGCTTTAAGTGTAAAAAAACCTAACATGTCCTTTAACAAGTGACCCGGCCCTAAATAGAAAAAAGTTGGATTCCTGCTTTAGGCAAGATGCAATACAAGTGTTGAGAGAGTCAAATAGTTGAGAGAGGTGACACAGATCAGAACAGCACTGACACCAAGGAACACTTTGAGTTTGTTCAGCACGAGACAGGCACCACAAGAATACAACAATTCAACCTTTTCAACAGGTCCTATCAACACAGTGGCACTGGAATCTTGGAGATGATGGGGAAATAAAAGGACTTCTATAACCATTCTAATGCTCTACACATAAACAAATACTTGACACACCAAGTATACTGTATGTGTTACCATGCAGCATGGTAAGCTATTTGCACTAGAGACACACTGTGGGGGTATTCCCACAGTGGATAGGTGTGATCACATGGGGCATGCAGCGCGGTGAGAGGGAGCACACCTATTTGTGTCAGTGGGGCTGATGTTCAGCAGCAGGGCTCTGATTCTGGCAGGGTGGCATGCAAACTCTGCCTGTCAACACTCTCTGTTTCACAGCCACTCAAGCCAATGCACACCCACTAATGCATCACATTACCACTGATTCCTCCTGCATCCTGAGTATTCTGCCTCTCTCTCTCTCTCTCTCTCTCCCTCCCTCTCTCGGTGGGGAAACCACCAACTGGCATTTCTGTAGCAGCGGGTGCGGAGCTATACCCAGCACCCTCTGCGCCCCGTTGAGCAGGTAGACTGGCAGAGAGCCGGGGGGTGGGTGACTGGCATTAATGAACATGTGACCGGCTGTCCACAGCTCTGCTCCTTTTCTCACCTCCTCTCAGGTAAAACACACTGTATGAAAAAGAGTTCCTTCATAATGACTGTGTTATTACATATTGCTTACTGACATAATACAAGACAGAATTATGATCTTGCCCAAACCCCTCTTCAAATATGTTGGCTTACTGGTACTATAACTGCTAGAAACTTGCCAGAAACCGAGGACATGCTAAAACTGTACACAAGGATACTAACTAGCAGAGCTGTGTACTGGAAATGGAGAGAGAGTCATAGTCCAGCCATTTTTGCATCTAGACCACTGAAACATGAGTGTGCTGTCATGCCTTGGGTGAAGGAAGAATTGAGAAAAGTTGAGAAGTACAGAGAGAAAGCAAGAGATAAAAGGCAAGACAGATGAGAGCCTGCATGTGGGATGGACATGGTGTTTTTAGCATCTTTGTGTTGCCATGTCCTTTTTCAAACAAAAAAACTCGATAGACACAATGTTCTCTGGAGAACAGCTAAAGCAGAACAGACACAGGGAAAGCATGTGTATTGGGGCTGCAGAACTACGTGACATCATGTGTATTCTCCTTCCTCTCCATTACATGTCTTGGTGTATTGGTGGCATGGAGGAGGATGAGGAGGAGGAGGACAGTGCCGGCCGTGGCTCAAAGCCCCTGCTCTTCATGAAGGACAACAGCTGGTCTGGAATCTCTGCCAGGACATCCTTGGCCAAGCGTGCCATACTCAGCACCTGGTTCCCTGATCTGTCGATGTAGTCTCGGAAGGGCACAAACTGCAGGACATAGAGCCTGTTAGCTCAACTAAGACACTTCAATACTGAGACAATAATCAACGTTTCCTTCAACTGTTATGACTCTAATGATGATGATGACTGATGTGCTACACATTTACTAAAAACAGCACTACAGTAGTACACTATTTGAATCTGAGGATAAAAGAGCATGCTGATAAAACTTAATAGGCAATATAAATATTGGACAAAATGCAGATGCAGTTGAACTGGTGGACAGATGTCTGCGGCATCTGCAGGTGGCCCTGACCTGTACCTGAACAATGTCTCTCTCAGCAAAGCGCCCCCTTGAGGACACTCTCACCTCATCACCATCCAGCTCCTCCATGGCTACAGAGGAGAAGACAGCAATAAACAGACTGTAATTATCCCATTTCTCAGTGCAACGCTGAGTGTAAAACAAAATGTAATCTCATCCATACTATAACCAAAGCAATTAAACTGCCTGGCCATGATTTAAATGTATCAAAACATTTCCCACTAGAATAAAACCTATACCGACTGACAAACTTACTGTTACCACTGACTACAAGGATCGTGAGGATAAGTCATCATGTTGGAATGTTACATTGCACATAGCTTTAACGTTAACTGAACGATTAGATGGCTAAAGTTCAAGTTAGGATGTTTTGTTTGACTATGACTGACAGACTTGTCAGTTAACTTTTGATTGTGAATTTGTGTGTTTTCTTTTGCAGAGATTGTTAGGCCAATGGTTTGGCAAGCTGATACGGCCAATATAAGTTTGTCAGCCGGTATATCAGGAATTTTAATGTGCATTGAGTGCATAACAGTGATGTATCCTTTTAAAAAAGTCCCTGAATCTGTATATTTAAAGCTATTGTCCACAGTCAATCATCCTATAGCCCTGTTGTTCATGGCTACTGAGTGCTACAGGAAGGAATAAGAATGAGAATATTTGGTACGACAATGTAGACCAAACGTTAACTGACAAGGACAAGGGCAAGGAAACTTTGTTTCAGTTTTGTTTTATCTGTGTCCCAGTCAATAGTGTTAGCTGGCCATTTGCAAATTTGGTCTGTATTGCACCAAATGTTGTCATTCTTATGCCTACCAACAGCACTTGGCAACTTCAAAGAACAGGGATATGGGCTGATTGATTCTGGCACCAGGCTAACAATAACAATATTGTACATTCTCACCAATCCATGAAGAATAGGAACCAGCTATGATAATTTTAATAGAGTTATGTTGACTGGCAAGGTAATAAACACAGATTTCGGTTTCATTCAGTTTTGGTTTCATTTGACTTCTGGATACTATTTAAGCAGATCACATGTTTAGTAACTGTGGAATTTATGGTAGAGGTGGCCAAGAGAGCCTTCATTCACCCCGTAATGAGCCACTTAACCATCAAAGTGAGTATGAAGCTGGTAAATTAACCTAAAAATGTTGCCTGGTTTGCCTTTATAATTGGGTTATAATTAAAAGATATCAGTTAAACATTTAAGTAATGAAATGGTCACGTTGTATTTCCATTAAATCAAATCAAACTCTGGAGAATTGACATTTCATTAATCAGTGGAGATGAAACTGGTACTTTAGAAAAAAGGTGGTGGCCAAAAGGTTAATTACACACAGCAAGTTACCATCAAACTCAGCAGGTCCAACTCCTACAATTATAATGGACATGGGCAAGCTAGAAGCCTAAAGGGTAAAGAGATAAAAAGAGAGAGAGAGAGAGTTATAGAAACATGACATGACATGAAAGCTTCTGTTTGAGGTTCATTAGCAACACTAAAAAATATTAGGAGCTGTCATCATTGCATAATGGTATAACCACGGGTATGTTTTAGGTAAATGTGCTTGCTGAATGACTGTGTTGCCATGACCTTGTCTATGTACTCTTATTTTGTATCCATCATGTCTGCTGCTTGGGTTACTTTCTGTCTGCCATCATAGAACATCAAAGTCATACACATTTACTAGAGTGTCTTTGGAATGGCATTATACATAATTGACTGTAAGATGTTTGTGTTCATATTTTGCACATTACATATTCTGACACATCTAGCTACTGTTCTTGACCAGCACCTCCAACCACCTCCAACTTTCTGACCTGGCTTGCGATTTATGTTGAAAGTGCTCTTATTGATCAGGCTAATTGCGATAATATCCATTCATCTTTTCCTAAGCTGACCATCATCTTTCTTCGACTGTATTCTTGACTGTCACTGTGTAAATATACAAGGTATCCTGGGCAATCATCCATACATTTTGTTCAAAGTCTGCACCTGACCTCCCTCTGTTTTAAGCAGTGGTTTTAAGGGTTGCAAAACACTTCCCCTGTCTTAAAAGGTTCGGCACACCCTTCCCTTACATGTAAGCGTGCAAAACCAAGTGCTAGGACCAAACACGTGTGGAAGAGGTAGACATGGGACAGGGCCCATTGGGGCCCATTTCTGTGAAAGACAGAATACAAATTTTACAGTAACTGCAAACACGCACCAAATCTCCAAGTGGCAACTCACATTAACCACAGCCTCTTTGGTCTGGACCATGTCTGATATGACTCCATCTGTGATGATAAGCAGGACGTAATACTGTGATCCATCCATTTCATGAGCTGCCATCCTGGCAAAACAGTAGCAGTCACTTGGGTAACTAGACAGTGTGCATGTGTGTGGTCTGTGAGGGAATATATGCCTCTGTGTGTGAGTGTTGGGGTGCATGTATATGTATCATTACAGATATGGCCAATGGCCTGTGCCCCCTTCCCAATTCATCCTGACAATGAAGCTGGACTTTAAGCCTGAAGGAGGGAGGGTTCTCAGTCTCAAGCCACTTGCCCTTCAGTAGATGCCTGACATTTACCTTGTCAATCAACCTATCAATTTAAGGATTGTAGGGAGGCAGATAAAATGCTTATGAAGGTTAGAAAGCAAATTTCAATGTGTATTCACAACCAGTGTTGTACAAATCAGATTGTGAGGCTAGTCTCCATTCATGCTTTTGACAGCCAATGTTGTACAAATCAGATTGTGAAGCTAGTCTCCATTCATGCTTTTGACAAGGACACTGCCTCTCTACCTGATTAGCCATCCAAATGCGCCCTGCTCTGCCCTGTCTCCCAAAGGAGTGCTGTGTGTGGTTTGATGACTCATATGGAGGGGGAACAAGCAAGTCCTCTGGTACCTAGTGTGTCTTTTTTATAATTCATGTTGTTGAAATAAAATCAAGCCTGCACTGTTTCAAAGACTTTCCAAGTAAACATGGTCCAGCAGAGCATGCACATGAGTGTCAATATCCGGTTGCCATACTAAAACATGTGAGTAAATGTTATAAAAGGGCAGGATAGACAACAGGGCCAGAATGACAACATCAATAAGTGCATGACCAAGTGAACAAAACAGTGAGACCATTGAAGCCAAAGCAAGTTTTAAATCTAATCAGCATTCTGAATGCCTCTGGCAGTATATGGGAGCCATCTGAGACTAACATATTTGGAAACCTCTGGGAAGAATAGCAAATAGTGTTAGCTTGTTAGACTGGCACAGTTGTTACCCCATGGGGTGAAGATGGAGGGAGCAGAGAAGAAAAATACAACTCTTCTGAATACATTGTCCAGGGAGTCAGCAATGTTTGGGTGTCTGTGTATTTTACAGGAAATCTAAATTTGAAAGGCACTGCAGTATAGGATTTATTATGCCAAACAGCAAAAAGCATAAATAAACTTACTGAGCCACTAGGTTGATGATTGGCGCAAAGTTGGTAGGTCCATACAACTGTGCTGTTCTGAGGCTCTCAAAATAAGCCTTGAGAACCCCGTCTATACCCACACAGTTGGCATCTTCACTGTCTCTGTTCTGCAGGACCAAACACAACACAAAAAGTCCTCCAACATTCAAACAACTACACAAAATGTAGTTGTAACATGTATCAGATATGACGTCATCCCAGTCCATCTAGTCCAGGCCTCTTCCTATAGTCATGTAGGGCACTCTACTTCCGAACAACTGGATTTTCAGTCACCTCATTCAAACTTCCTGATTGCACTGATTGATGAGATTCCCAGATCTCAGGTCATTCTGACATTAAGTGATCAATTTGCACAGCCAGACATTTTTCTACGTGATTAGTGTGATTAGTGATTGTGGTCACTGGTAGGTTAGATGTCTCCAAATGTCCGAGGCCAAATCCGAATTGTGCATGAAGGAGGAACTTGAGCTAAGAGGTCTGTTGCCTGCTGATAGAGGCAGATGAAGAGCCTCTATGATTGGATGAGACAAAGCACACAGTGGTCAGACAGTTCATGCAGACGGCCGCCCGCAGCGCAGCATAATGAAAGGAGAAACAGCTGTCAGCACCAACTGTAGCATCGGCCTGTGCTCCACTGATGAACACATATTTTCCCCCTTTCACTTGGCAAGATGACTGATTGTGTTGTTTTTGACTTATGGATATTGATGGTCCAAAGGATAATCCATTGCATGTGAATGAATCAACTTCATGATGCTAGCCCTATCTCTCATTCTAATTCTAGTGTTTTGCTAAGCTTTACATACACTAATACATTTTCATCCTGATGTTTTGCTGGGATATACCTGATGTTTAGGAACTTGTGTAACTGGACTTCAGTAATACCAGGTTGGCAAATCAGGAAGTTTGGGACTGCAGAGGATTCCCAGTTGGGGGCTTGATGTTTTGGGGCTTGACTGAACACTGTGAGCTTCAAAATATTGTTTCATTTTAAAGAACTTTTGGTAACACTCTCTATGAACCCAGTATTCAAAAGCATTATAAACACATTCATAAGGGGTTATCATGCATTCATTAAGCCTTTTAACTAATGACATTAGTGTTCATAACTGTTTATACATTCTATTGGCTGAACCCAGAAGTCATTGTAATGTTACAATTTAAGCCTTTACAACTTGAACTTTACAAACCGTGTCCACCTATTCCCTGACTGCTGGCAATTCTGCTGACAAAGTCTTACAGGTTTGCCCCTGTAAGACTTTGTACATACCCATACTATACAAGTTATGTCAACACACATGCATACAGTTCCCATATGTTCACAGCCTGAATGCCTTTTTAACATAATGGTTTGCGTAATCAACCACAGGGGGTGAAGATATCCCAAGAAACCAAAATAGCTTACATGCTGTGTGAGTCTAGTGGGGCTACATGTTTCATTGTCTCCATGTGTCTGTGGTACTGAAAACTTGTTTAACTTGTCTAGTTGAAACCTATGTAGCAGTAAAATATTGTTGGTGAAAGCATGACAGTTTTTGCAGGGGCACTAGCACCAGGGTAGACTGGAGGAGCTATGGGCTATGGGCCTACTGGCGGTACATGTCAACCGAATTTCAAGGGACCCGGTGTTTCAGTGACTCGGGAATCGCTGACGGAAATTTGATCACAAGAGAAACTACCAATTCTGCCATTTTTTGCCTGTCAATAGGTGGCGCTACACCACACAAGGGTCATTTGATGCAGCTCTTTGAGACCTACGTACCACTGAAATGGAGGGGGAGAGCAGGGGGAAGCAGTTTCTGGGGACAAAACTTTACTACACACAATGGGCCTACTAGGGCTATATTTCTCCATTTTTTGTCCCTCAATAGGTGCCGCTTATTTGATGCAGCTCCTTGAGACCTATGTACCACCAAAATTATCTTGGCTCAGGTAGTAGGGTTCTCGAGTTATTCCCCAAAAACTGTGTCAGACTACCCTTTGTTCTGGGGGGTTCACAGAGGGAGCACTCCCCCCACCCCACCCCACCCCTCGAACAAGGACAAAAAGCTACTAGGCGTTAAAACTGACGTGGATTTACATGTCCAGTGAGTTTCCCAATGCCCACTGTTCACTCATTCATGCTCTGACCAATCTTTTTCCCATATCTATACATCCACTCCACACACACACACACACATACTATATGAAATATCTTTCCTGCCAATGCATAAAAGATGAGACACTACTGCGGCATGTGCCTTAGTGGACAGGTTGTGCAGGAAGCTCACCAGGGGAAAAGCATGTGAGATTTTTCCATTCGGGGGCAGCTTGGCTCCAAAGCCATATGCAGGGAAGAGCTTGTCACTGTCATAGTCCTGAATGATCTCCCCCACTGCCTTCAGTGCCATGGCATAGGCATTCATTTGGTAGGGGCTCATGTAATGCAAAGAAGTGGGCTGAGATGGGTTACCTGAGATTCCAAAGACAAATATCCCATAATATAGTTAGTGAGATACTGAGGTAAATCCAGAGACTTTTCAAAGATGCCATTCATCTTTCTGTCAACTTTTGACCTTCTGTCAACTCACCATTTGAAGCAGTGAAGTCTATGGCCACTGTGAAGTTAAGCTGTGTTCTGTTTGAACATAAAAACAACTAGTAAGTACGGCAAATAGATTCACTGGAGTCACACATTCTACATTCTTCTATGAAGAAACCACTCAAAAGGAAGCAGGTCAGAGACTTTGGAAACAATGAGAAAAAAATAATCTAACTGAAGCTGACAGAGGTAACATTAGGTAAATAAGTAAGTGCTCACCCGCCCCGAATAAAATCCACAAATGTGTACTCAGATTCAACTTTGAAGGAGAGAAGTGTTACCTGCATGTATTAGAGGCCAAAAGTTGTTCAACATGGGGTGACTAATACAAGGACACTAAATAGAAGAGCAGTAAGTATTCTGGAAATCATGGGTGTGGTGTGTGCAATGGTGCCTACCGTTCCAGAGTTAATGTATTTTTTCTTCTTGCCTTTCTTTTTCGGATTTAAAACCTTCAATTAGAGAAAAAGATGTAGACGTATTTCCAAAGAGACATGTTCAATGCATGAAATATCCAGATCCTCAAAATATGAACACATGAACACAGATATGAGCAACAAAGTGTCTCACCTCATACACATGAAACTGGCTCTGACCTCGAGACAGTTCCCTGTAGCTGGTTGTAAACTCACCAATAAAGTCATGGCTATTGACCAAGAGGGGGAAATAGATTCATGTTGTTTATACCCAATGAACATAGATTCATATTGTTCATGCCCAGTGAGCAGATTTATATTTGTAATACCCAATGTTACTCATTGTCTCTGACAAAGGTTGAGACACTCAAACCCTTAACCCTCAACCCTCACTTAAACCCTGTATTTAGGACACGTTTAGAGGTTATCAAATATAATTGATGCTAACTGTTCCAACCATTACCAGCCCATATTTTACTATGGTTGTAATTTCATGTACATTGTTGAGGGATATATAAAATGTTGACATGTGACATGAATTTTAGCTGTGTGAACCCAGATGGACCAGATGAATCTAAATTCACACTGCAAGTCTGCAGTCAAGCCCATTGAAGACTGAGATTTGTGATGTGAGGGGTTTAGTCTACATATATAAGAGCTGCTGTATGGAATGGAAGCTGCTACACAATACACTGGACTGTCTATTACCTTCCATCTCGATCCCAATCATAAACATCCACTTTCACTGTTCTGTGGGGTAAATCCATAGAAGAGGAAGAGGAAGAGCAGTTTTAAAAGGCAGCATTTTAAAAAATTTCAAACACAATGCAGCATGTCTTCTAAACCTGATCCATTAACAAACACAACCATGTAGCTCAAAACTGTGACCAAACAGACAAAACTACTGTATCACATATAACAAATGGTATTACTGTTTATCATAAATAGCAATAAAATATGTATTGACATGTATTCCTGACATGGGTAGTTTCACATTCAGGAGAACTTTGTTTCACAAGGTCTAAAAATTAATATCTCTATTATTCTTTATTTACATCAGTAAGACGTCAACAAATGCTATTTTTAAAGGTGTCTTTTTTCCAAATGTCTATATACTGCAACCTCTACAGTCATTAATAATAACAAAGTTATTGAGACAAATATGTATGTAGATAATGTCACATGTCTTTTACCCTGATTATGAAACTACCCACAGGCTATATAAACTGTTTTGTAGAGTGTAATAATATATATCCCCATAAATACTCTTAACTTTACTGTTCAATGGAAATGCAATGCATAAAATGCAAGTAATTTTAAAGCAGAATGCTTCTCACCTGTCATAGTCACCATTACACAGAGCCCGCACTGGAATTGTGAAGGGTTGCCATACTGGATTTAATGTGTTCTTTATCACCTCAGTTTTGTGACTTATGGTGAACCTAACAGAAATGCATTGCATGTCTAATTCAACATTTGTTCAAATTGTCAATCAGAGGTTTCCTGCTTTGCAGACAATAAGGTCAAAACTCTCCTTGGTTTGCAGTTAAGATGCTTTGGGGTATTTGGCCAGACTGTGAAAAGATACTTTGGGAAAAACAGCAATGCACAGGAGGACAGTACAGCAATGCCTGACACTTACGTGCCATCTTCATTACTGCGGTAGAACACAAGGAAGGGATCCGACTTCCCAAAGAAATCCTTTTTGTCCAGCTTATTAGCACAGAGCTGCATGGTTGCAATATCCTGTAAAGAAAAACCATATCTGGCAACATCAATTCAAATAAGACAAGTGGCCTTCGATCCACCAAAAAGGAAATGCAAAAGAATAATACAGTCATGTATACTGTCCAGTCATGTATACTATAATACAATGTACAATATACAGTAGCACTTTTTCATGTGGTTTCATGTTTCATGTGGCGATTGTTACTCATTAACTGTTTGTACTTAGGAGAATTCTTGCAGTTTTCCTGCTATGGCTATGAAAGAACACAGTGACTCAGGTAGCACTGCTGTGCTCCTATAAGGCTCTTTAATAGAGGACAGAAGGCGTGGTCCCCACCAACACACTGTCAAAAGACTGGCTGTCAAATTTATCAGGCATATATTCACACAAACTGACAAAGTCATCCTGTAAAATATATTAACAGAAAAACAATACTAACACAATACAATATTAATGTGCATAAGATGTCAGTGAGCTGCTTGTGAAAGGGACCTTTACTCACCCTACAGTTACTGAGTTCCTCAGCTGTGAAAATAATGATTCCACACTTCTTTCCTGGAATTCCCCTGCAAGATAGAGGGCCAGATGGAGGGAGGAGGGTGAGTGATAGAGCAGGCACCTCTTCAGAGGGACGGCGTTCCTACTTCTTTGTCCTGTACTTTTATTGTGCTCTGCTAAAGTAGTTCCCCAGCATGTTCCACATCCAGAATCCTTTGCACTGTGCTTCTCCTGCCAGGTCGCCTGACAGGCAGGGCCCCTGAGTCTAGTCTAGCAGATTATTAGACCTGCTTGACAGGAGACCTCTCCACAGAGCCATGCCGCCACTAGCAAGCTCTTGCTCATTAAAAGGAGGAACTGGATAGCTCAGTGAGATTGACAGCTAGGGCTGTCCTGTCCACCAGCTTCATTTTCCCCCACTTGTCATCTACATCATTCATCCTTGACAAGTATCCATCTAATTTGTGAGTAAAAATGACTCTTCCTGAGATTAGAAATAATACAAGGTAAAATAAAAACTGAAAAAATAGACAAAAAATTAAATTCAAATCATATAGTTAGTTATCATGATGTAGTTAGTCATGTGGCATATATATATATATATAATATATATATAATAAAAAATATATATATATATATATAGCTAGGACTATGTGCATATATATATGCATACAGTCCAAGCCACTTTGAGTCATTTTCCTTCTCCAGCTATCCCAGCCGTACCCGTAACTGAATGGATTTAAAAGTTTACATGCATTCTTGCTTTCCTAGAGAAATAGGACAGTTAACACTTCCCTGTACCCTTCCCTGTTTACAAACCAATGTGACTAAAGAAAAAGACATTTGTTTGTGTTTGAATTATGATCATCTGATAAAAAACAGTAAAAAACAGTTCAACATCTCGCCCAAAGGAATAGTCAATCAGCTCACCTCCAGGAAAACCAGTGACTTAAGCTTATCCACAACATTGACAAATTAAGAGTGAAATAGCAACAGATGACCATTCCCATTCTACCTTTCTACCTTCTACAAGGTGATTTCCTAGACCAGAAGTCAGGGATTACATTTCACACTTACTACAGCTTCCTTAACCATAGGGAAAACTGCATGGGCATATCTCTGCCAAGCACAAGTTCAAGGGACCAACTTCCCACATTTACACACACACACACACACACACACACACACACACACACACACACACACACCGCTTATTCCCTAAAAATCCTGTTAGAGCCTAAAAGACTGCAAATGTTATTAGGAGTGAAGGACATCCCTCAGAAGCACCATTTGCCTGCATGCAGGGAGGAAGAGGCATTTGCCTCAGCCAGCCATAACTGAATTCCTGTTTATTCCTGTTCATTTACTTAAAAAAACACAGGAATAAATCTGATCATAAGTTGTGTCTTGCCTGAACTTTCAATTCTGTTTGACAACCCAAATACCAAAAACTTAAAAGTTACCCAGGGGCAACAAATAATATGACTATGATTCTTCTTCTGGTCCTTGTGGACAGATGGCAAGTGACAATTTCAACAGGCCAATCAAATTACAGGATAGCCATATGGGATACCAGCATGATGCACAATACTCATCTTTCTTGACTGTCAACTACAAAACATAACTTTCTCAAAAAATCTTTGCCATGTATATCAGACACAAGACTCTGACAGTTGTGTTGACACTGAGCATTGCAAGATAGAACTCAAACACTCTGTTTGCTTCTTATCATCTTCAGTCATATGCTTGTAACTAACATGGTGGCTGCCTCACAAAAATGATCTATTACCTAGCGCACACAGACTTTCTATCTATGTAAAGGACCAGTAAACCATCATTCTTCATTTGTATGTGTGGGCATGTACAAAAGGATGAGAAAATTACAGAACTGTTCATGTCTGCAGAGGATGTTTTTCAAATGTCTTCAATGTGGTTTTCATCTGTACATCATAGTGGCAAATGATACGTATTTTCTTAGATTTTCAAGCTGAAAGGTTACCATAGAAACTCCCAAGTAAAATAGAAGCAGTGCTTCTTCCATTCACAGCCTGAGATCTGCTTGGTGAGGAGGAAAAAAAGCACCCCAAAAAGCTCTTTGCCCTTTACCATTTCTACAAGGGCAAGAAGCATGGTGCCTGCACTGCATGAGGAATATGTGGCATCCTGACAATAAAAGCTAACATAGGCTTTCTCTGTGACTTTTTATACAACAAAAATATACCTCCCTCTTGGAGGTTTGTTTCAACTGGCATTGTCCGGGATTTCCATTATATGCACTGCTCACTCTAGCAAACACCTGTGAAAAAAATTTGCTTCTATGGCTGGAGTAGCAAACCACTTCTGAGAGCCACGTACTGTACATGTAACACTTACTCATGAGCCAGATGTTTGACTGGGAACCAATCTGTAAAGAAATGTAGCTAAAACATTTTGACATTCCACTAAAGGAGATTACACAACTATGAAGCACTTCAATTTGTTTCATTCCAGAATGCAAGAACAGGGCTCTAAGACTGGTGGAGGAATGGCTATTCAGACACACAAGCAGTCATGACATGCCACATCAGGGCTAAACTGTATGCATTCTTACCAGAGCTAAATGTTATCTTCTGAACTTACAGAAGACACAATTGTGGCACTTACTTATTCCTTTTGGCATATAGCCTGGTTCAAGTCATGCAGACAAAGACTTAAAAAGGCTATCGGATGAAACGTTCATTAAAACTAGACGTTGGCATCGTTGGACTTCCTCTGTGACCAGCACCTCAAACCTACAGGAGGTGTGCATCAATCATGGCTTCACTGACATCACAAGTTTGATGTGATGAAAGTCAGCCAGTGTGTTGATAAGACCCTCCCACATCTGAGTGAGCACAAATGCAGAGCAAAGCTGTCTCAGTCTGTTGACTAAACAACCACTAATATTGACCCATTCATATTGTGAGACAAAGCTGGACTGTGAAACTGGACCACAATAAAAAAATATGCACAGTAATCAAGTAGGTAGCATCTAACCCTTAGTCATTCATTGCATATTCACAGGATGAGTATTTATTTTAGTTGGTCTGGTATGGTTCCTATTCATATATTTGGGCAGAGCTCTGAGCACATTTTTCTTTCAAAAATACTTTCTCCATAGTGGGTTTCAGATAAGAATGATCATATCACATTGTGCTTTTCTCAACATGACATTTGTATCAAGCTCTGTCAGGGGGTGTCTGTGTCTTGTGTCTTGTCAAGTGATTGATGACCAGAATGGGGTACTTACGAGAGGGTCCTCTCCAGCCGACTCCCCTTGGAGCCGATGATCTCCCCAAGAGTGCAAAATGTCTGGCCAAGAAAGGACTGAGAGACAACACATATGTCTGAGAGTGGCACAACTTACACTGTTCTATAAGGCATGAACTGATTGATTAGGAATATTGACAAGATTATTTATTGTTGGTACATTGTACACACCTTCATAAAGGGCTTTATTATATGGTTCTCCAGGATGTGGATGAATATTTTACTGACTTTGCATAGGCTTTCCCAAGATTCAGATCTGATCTGATGACTGTCTATAGCAATGGGTTTTGTGCTTCAGATTCACATCTACATATCATATAGAGATGATTTACTAAATGTAATGGAAGTGAAAGAAGAAATGGATAATTAGCTGCACTCCACAGCATGTTTAAAGTTCAAGTTGTGTCACAAACTATTTGTTTACTGGTGGAAACCATGAAACGGTAATAAATAAAATTTAAAGAACATATTGTAGAGGCTAAACCAAATTTTTAAGCCCCCGAGGGGTTGCTGGATGAGCACCTATTTGACGCACTTAATATTAGTCACTGAGTTGTGTGTCTAAGGAAACTGACAGACTTCACGTCTTTTACATCAGTGTATTTATTGCAGCTCACCATGATACTCCAGTAATCCAGTGTTCGTACGTGCATTTAGCCCAATACATTCAATATTAAACAAAGCCAACCCAGCGTGGCCTACACAACAACAGGGGGCAACCGGCTGAAGCGCCCTTGAGCAAAGCACCTAACCCATAACTGCTCCCTGGGCACCACTGTAGCAGGCAGCCCACTGCACCAGGTTAGTGTGTGCTTCACCTCACTGTGTGCTGTGTGTATTTCACTAATTCAGATTGGGATAAACATAATACATAATAAGCACACACATAAGCAATACACCATATGTTGCACACATTAGCCCAGGGAAGACATTTAAGTGAGGACCTATAGGAGTGAGGACCCTGCTAACCTGGGCAATAAGCAGACTTGTCAAGGATGTTACTCTTTGTCTGGAGACACTTTGAGACACATAAGCCCTTTCTTATTATGGAATGCCTCCAAAACTCTTGCGAGTGGCCATGAGCCATGTGGTGCAGTGGGATCCATTATGATCACATATTTCCTGGATTGAGGTTGTTTTGCCGTTCATTCCCCTTCTACCTGTCTCGTACTAGTGGCAGTATTCACAAATCCACTGCTTTCAAATGAGATTAGATATATACTGAACTTGCCTCTAACTCCTTCTGATGTACACGTCATGTTGTTCAAACAACGGTCTTCCTTTCATAAGCAGGATATGATTAGGAGTCAGGGGTTCAAAGTCGTTTGAATCATCGAGAGTTTGGTGATAGGACAGTCATTTAAAATGGCCTAAGTTTCACACAGGACTGTATGCAATTCATCATCATCCTGTCTTTGCTGCTGAACTGAACTGAGAATCCTCCTCACCATGTAGATTACACACTCCAAGACACTGCAGAAATGAGACCCTGTGGAAGCACCACTTGATTCCCTTTTCTTGTAACATCCCTTCAATCCATGCCTGGTTCAAGGATGAGAGTGCCTCTCTGTGCTCTCTCTCTGCTCCTATGAAGTTAGTGCCATTTTCAGGCTATATTTGAACAGCTTGACCTCTTCTGCAAAAGAACCAGCATAATGAATTAATGCAGGCATCTGTGTCCAATAAGCTGGCTACTTCTAGATGGACTGCTTGACTGGACAGACAGGTGAATATCATGCCATAGCATTTGACTGTGGCTTGTCCCTTCTTCACCTCTATCGGTCCAAAGTAATCGACTCCTACATTGGTGAATACATCATCATCTGGTCATTGTGTCTTCTACAGGAACAGCATTCAGACATGATTTTCCTCACTGCTGAATTGGCACCTGTGACCCAATACTTTCTTCTCAGTGTGGACAGTGTGTGGTTCCGACCACTATGACCAAGCTCTTAATGGATCTCTTGCAAAACAGAGGCTTGGTGTTGGTCATTAGACAGAAGCAGAGGATGTTTGGCTTCTTCTGGCAGAGAACCCAACTCTTAGGAGCCTGTCATCCAAACGTGGGTCCAGCTTGTAAAATGTGTTTTGCCTTCTCACTGTGTTCTTGCAGACAAGGTAGCAATCTCCTCACCAAACTTCTGCTGCTGACAGTACCAAATTATGGTAAGTTCAGCCTTGCACAAATCCTCAACAGTCAAGGCTTGTCTTTTGGGAGCTGTGCTATTCTGCATACTGGTATTAAAAGTCTCAGACTCCGTCCTTCTTGTGAGTCCTGTTCAGAAGCATCCTCTTCAACTTCAGGAACCAGGCTACTCAGTCTCCTCCAGTCTGAAAAGTATGCAATTAGGAAGCTGGTACCATCAGGTGAGCCCCTCACATTGACTGCATTCACCACAGCTTCTTTCTTGACCTCCAGCTCATCTGCCTTGATCACAGTGTCCAACCTGCTGGCCAGGCCTCTTCTGGCTTGCACAGGGAACTTGGACCCTCTATCCACCTGTGATCAATGAAGTTGCAGACCCTCAGACCTCTGGATGCATCATCTGCTGGATTTTCCTTGGAGCTGATGCATGACCACTGTGAAATGGTTGTGACCCTGTTCATCACAAAGGTATGAAAGCGCTTGTCCTCAGTCTTCATGTACTTGAGCATGATGTGCTAACTGTCCAAAAGACTGATTCTTGCTATGGAATCTGAGGCTCTGCCCTCAGCATCAGGTCTACATGAACAGCTAGAACTGCAGCAGTCAGCTCCAAGTGAGAAATGGTGACAGTCTTAAAATGTTCGAAAGTGCTCGAAAGTGTCCTCCTCAACGCACCACTGCAAGTCAAGGGGTCTCTCGACAGGAGGTTCATCCCAGTCCATATCAAGTTCTTTCAGGTCTTTAGCTCGATGCTCTTTGGGCAGAGCTTGTAATACTGTTACTGCAGCTGTTACTGAGTCATTTTGTCAAAGTAAATTCTCCTCTCTGACAGAGCATGGTCATGTTAGACCATTGAGACAGTTTCCTCTTCAGACGGCAAACTCAGTCATCTACATAAAAGTTTTCCTTCACGGTTTGGATAACCTCTGCCGGAATGTCAGCCTGGTTGTTGTCAGACATTTCTCTAAGAGCAAAGCTTAGAGATGACACAACACCAAATAAATGGATAGCCTTGTGGAACTCTGACATATCCTTAGTGAGATCTCCCTCAGGCCACCACAGGAACTGCAGGAAGTCTCTGTCTGCTTCTGGGACCTTGACTTGATGGATTGCTTGCACATTGCAGTAACTGTCACTGGTTCCTGCCTAAACCTGAAACGCACTCCAAGCAATGTACTGTTGAGGTTAGGATCCTGCAAGAATTGCTGATTTACTGACGTTCCCTTGAATGCTGCAGCACAGTCAAACACCACTCACAGAATTTTCTTTTCCTGAGCTTATGTAACCCATGGTGAGGGATATATGACATCTTGCCACTGTCACCACTCAGCTCCTGGAGAGATACTTCCTCTGCGTAGCCTCTACTCACCATCTTATTGATGTTGGCAATGGACTCCTTAAAGGCAGGACTCAATCCAAGGGAAGGTATCAGTCTTTCAAACTGCCTTTGCACACTGATAAGCTGATAAGCTGATAGGCTACCATTAAAGTACATCTACGCAACTCTCTATAGGGACAGAGCGATGTGATTGGTCCAACCAAACTTGGGAGAAGAGCTACTGAGGCCCTATAGATGTACCGGCTGAGCAAAACTATTTGCTACCGCTAGGTTATGTCTAGATTTCTAGGCTATGTTTATACACTTCAGCTCCCTTAATTCAATTTGGGAGTTGGATATCAAAACGTGTGGACATTCTGTTTCTAATTTTGGGATGTCTTTTGGGTCCAGCACCTTGTCTTATGGATGTGCACGCCGGCTGACTTTCTTAATTATGTGTTCATCTCATCTTACTTAGAGCAGTGCTTCCCAAACTTTCAACGGTCACATACCCCCTGTGGCACTACGAGTCCTACAGAGTACCCATGCATTGTGGACTGCTTGCTATACAATTCATATTTTTGCATAAATAAACAAAATGCTACAGAAAATGTGAACACATACTATAGTACACATCAATGTACAAGCAATTGGATTGTATTGGGGGTAGTCTAATTAGATCTTTTCAATCTTTTCTTAGCTTTAGGTCACGCTCATTATTCATTTGCAGCAGTCATCATTCATCTATATAAGACCTACAAATGATGGGAAGGCCCACTCACAGTCAGTCAGTATAATAACTAAATCTAAAAAAAAAATTATTGTACATTATGAGCATATGCAACTACTACTTTTCATAGTACATTTCAAAATGTAACAATGGTAGAGTAATGAAATAAAACTCAAAATTCTTAGAATTATTTGATATGGTTTCAATAACCACTGACAAGGCAATTAAGGTTTTTAACAATGAGTTTTTATGTTGATACATTGTATTAAAATTCAAGAGATGAACAAGCTACAAATATAATGAAGTGTAAGACTCCTGCTCATGCAAGTTGAAATGTGACATACTGCTACAATAAATGAGTAAAAGTAAACAACTTTGCTTGTGAACATAAGGAACAATAAAAAAAAATGATAATGGACACAACTATTTATTAGCATTCCTCTGTGATATTTGGCTTAAACTGAGGGGCTGAAGACCGAATTGATTTATACATTGTATTTTACATTTTTATTTTCATCACAACTACAATAGATTAAATGTACAAAGAAAGAAATGCAATGCAGGTGAATGCCACAATGCAGAAAAATATTTTACCAACCTTCTGCAAGTCCAAGGTGGTTGGGACAACAGAAGAACATCAACCAGGCTATTAATGATTATGAAAACAGCTATGTAAATTCAAAAATGTTTCAGGAACTCAATTCGATTAGTGCTGCATAGGACTACACTCTTACTTCAAATCAATAAATTATAACTTCTTCAATAATCAAAAAGTACTATGAAAAACAAAAATGGCAGAACTTACATGTTTAGAAATATTTGAGCTTCTGGAGTCCACACTATAACTACAAAAACAGGACAGAGGTAGATGGACATGAAATATTTCTCTTCTAAAACCAAGCCAGCGGCTAAGAACAAGACATTTCTTGGTAACACTCATATGGCATGTATGTCTGAGGTGTTTCAAGATTTACCTAAAAGAGAGAATAACTGGGGGAGAATCTATTGGGTCTGAGGCTTTGTAATAGAGAATCATTAGTAAATCAATTACAGTTAGAGCCACAAGTATTTCGTTTTTATATTGGCTGTGGATGTTGGTATAGCAGAGCAAAGTAACAATAAACATTAATTCAATATCAGCTAATACTGACTCAGTGTAGTGCATTTAAAATTTAATGGCCCTTCTTTAGTTAAAATAGAAAAAGGACTTACACATCAAATCTGAGATTTTGTTTTTCCTCAAAGAAGAAGTCCAGCACAAATTTTCTCACAAAGTCTGGGTTCAGTGTATTGTCAATCACTTCAGTTCTTCCAAACTGTAACCATGGTGAGAAACATGACAATAACAGGCAAATCTCAAACAAGAAAAAACACTTCATATTCACTAAAATTTTGACTTGGCAAAATAACAATCTAAAATATCTCACTTACCTTAGCACACAGACAATCCATGGCTATCACTGTTTAATATATGCGGAACCACATTGTACTGAGTTTTCGACCTTAGCTTAAAGGACAGGTTTATTTTTTAACTCTGATCATTTATGATGAAATACAATGGTTAAGATTTATATTTTGATGAATGCCTCTGTTCTGAGAAATTTTAGCAGGCCTATTTCAGACACGACCCTCAAATTCTGGTATTAACTCGGGTGAAAGCTGTTCACACTACAGGCTAAATACCCAGGTGGTTAGAGTGGGGGAAGGTGGGTAGAGTTAAGCCAAGTCATCAACATGCCAACTCACCCTACCCTGAAATCACAGTGAACACTACTGAACTCGTTGAGTTTCACATCTTTACAAACGAGAGTTTTTTAGGCTGCACCTATGAAGCCATTCTGTAGGTGGGGATACAACAGCAACAATGAAAATTCTCAAAACAGAGGCATTCGTCAAAAATTAAATCTTAACCGCTGTATTTCATCAGAAACAGTCAAAAAAAGACTTTAAGTGAAAAAAAACCATGTCCTTTAAGGAGAAGCTTCTCCAAGCCACAGACAAATGAAGCTAGTGTGGTGGAGGCTGAGCAGGGCTGACTGAGATCCTGAGCCTGTGTCACTGGCTGCTTAGCTGCCCCCTCTCTGGCATCCAGACAGTCACTCCCACAGGGAGCGTTCTTTTGTGGATGGGGCTTTGGCAGAGGGAGTAATGGGCTATTGATCCCTGCCAGCACTGCTGTGGGCCACATTCTGCTGGAGTCTACTTCTACCCCTGAGGTTCTTCCAAGTTGTCTGCTTTGGGTAAATTTGATTTTAAAATCCAATTGGTAAAAGGTTGGGAATGGTACTGAGCAATGGCAAAAGCCTCTTATGGAGGTCATGCAGTCACTTGACATTAACATGGATTAACAGAAGTGTGTTTACAGTGCAGCAAGGAGATCGCCATTTCAGGACAATACTGTTTTACAGTTGGAGTAATAATACATTTGCATAAGCCCACAGGCATCTTCACAACTAAAAGCCTTCGTCTTTGATAAGAAATGTTGGAAATTACAAGGCCATAAGGACAGTTATTTCCAAATTTACAAAAAGAGCTTGCAGAAATCACTTCACGCCCTGGCTAAGGCATGGTCTACTAAGCAGAGCACCAGTGGGACGCATGTGAGATGTGAGCAGACACATGTCCACTCTGCTGTTACTGAGCTGGGAGCCATAGGTTGGTTGACAAAGGCAGAGGGTCTCTTTGTATTTTCATTCATAATTAGATGGGTAGTTAAATGGCCGCAGAAAACTCCAACTCTCATTTAGATTAATGTATCATTAAGCTTTTTTATATATGGCCCAGATTTTGAACTTTTTTCAGTATTTCCTTCTGATTAGTTTTCATGCACGACAAATTAAAATTCAGCAAGAGCTACAGTTTCTTTTGAAAACACTTAACAGTCTCTCATCTTAAAACTGCCCCTGATTTTGATCTCCAAATAGGAAACACACTGTAACCATTGGCTCAGAACTAGTTCAGCATCATTTGCTTGACTAGAGACACATCTTTGTATTGCACATCTGGTATTTTAGTGTGCAACTCTGGAGACTGCATGGTAAAGATGTGGACTCACATCAGGCTACATTTCTCTGACACAAATAACTACTGGTGTCTGCAGCTTGACGAGGACTCATAGCAGTGGGAGTGTGCTGTAAATATGTGAATAATTTATCATGTTCTCTCGAGGCTAGTGACTAATTCTCTTGAGAGCATCACTAACTCTGTCAATGTCCTCTGTACTGCTGTTCCTTGTCTCCTATGCTCTTCCTCCTAGTCTTATCAGGAAAGAATCCATGCTCCCAATCATTCAATGTAGTTAGCAAAGGATTCCTTATGGTAATGCATAAATGGAGCAGCAGCACTACTTAGTTACGTAATTCTATCACACTGAAAAGAATTGAGCAAAAATCGAGCAAATCAAACTCAATAGCAAAAATAGTCAAAATCTTCATAGTGGCAAGGGGAAACTGAAATGGATATTGACTACTTACATAAAAGTCCCATAGACTTTAGAAGTCCCACCAGTGGTGGTTAAAAATACACCAGTGCAGGTTAAAAAGAACAGCCGGCATAGAAATACCACCTTAAATCTTGTATTTTTGTGAACAGTGAAAATCTGCGCTTAAGTTCTCCAGGCTATACTATTTTGACTGTGTTTTCTCTTAAAACAGAAACAGAGAGCCTCTTTATGACCATGTTTTCTTTTAGTTTGATTGTTTTGATAAAAAAAACTCACCTCTCGCCATTCTTTGGTCCCAATGCCCTGCACATAAAGTACAACAACTAGAAGAAAAAGAAAAGTGAGTTAAACAAAATCACAGGGTACTCATGTAAAAGAGTGTCTGGGTAAGTAGAAGATATTCACTGAACGTGACAATAAAACGTTGGGGTTGTTGTTCATTTTGAGCGCTTTGTCTGCTTAGTCAGTGATGTACTACATAGGCTGGATTTAGTCTTGACAAGAATCAGAAAATGAAAGAAAGAGTTTGGCAGATAGACACAGCCCAGGTGGCGATTACCCAATATGATGGTGATGAATTGAGCTCCTGATTAATGTTGATTGTCATACAGATTTTAACCATAAGACCCTCTAGTACCCTTGTGTGACATAAATGCATAATTGTTTGTTCAGTAAAGTATGCCCTTGTTTGAATATCATTTTTAATTTTTCATATTTTTTCTGTATCCAAAAACCACATCGAAGGTAGCATCATTAGTAGGCCATCCTATTAGGCTACAGCTCTGACCATCGTTTGTTTGGGAGGCTTTTAGAAGCCTGTGAATTAGCTCTACCCCAACTCACTTGCACTCAGATTGCCAGTAGACGGCAAAAACTGAGTAAAAGTGAAGAGGGAAAGGGCAAAGTAGGTTAGACTGAATAGTTTGGAAATACCTATATGCAAACTGACTTTCTTCTATGCGTCTTGTTGTGAGTTGATAATGTTGGGCCTTTGGTATAATACTTTGACACTTCCAATCTGGCAACACTGGGTAGCATGGTTAGGGACAATAACAGGACTTACTCTCACAGGACTTCTGATACAAATCCATTACATTCTCTAGAGCCTGGGAGTGTGGGGAGTGGAGTAATATGGTCATCATGGCAGGTGTACTAGAGGAGTGGGGGGGGTCATGTCAATACAACTCATTCACTCTGTGTCAAAGTTTCTGCACCATCACCAACCATCTTGTTGAAATCTTGTGCACATGTACAGTCAACAATAACTACAACCTTCGCCAATTGTTTTCATCCCCTTTAATTACGGTCCTAAAGACACCTCTCGGAAGCAACAGGAGCTCCTGTCACTGATAGGCAACATGTTATTTTTGGTGATCTTACAGGAGAAATAAAGACTTGATTCATCTGACCTTACTAATGATTTTATTATTGATGTAAACAGAGGCAACTTCTGTAACCCATCCAGAAATAGTCGCATGATGATCCAAGCTTCATGCATCCGTAAAGGGAGAATATCTGGCAAAGCAGGCCTACTATTGTCTACAAAGCAGGCATACTAATAGTGGAAAATTATATAATTTGATTCATTACATTTGCACAATTTACACAAGTCACCCAGACAGCCTTAGCCTACTGGTTAGGGCTTTGGGCTAGAAAGAGGGTTGAAGGTTTGCCGGTTCGATCCCTGACCAGTAGGAGCAGCAGGGGAAGTGGTTGAGCACTGCTCTCCAATGCCCACATCCAAGATCTGAGATGCCCTTGAGCAAGGCACCTAACCCCTCACTGCTCCCCAGGCACCATGAAAAAAGTATATTTATACGTATTGTATACTAACATGTAAAAATTGAGTAATCAAAAAGAGAGCTGTTTGCATCCCTGATAGATGAAATCCTCATTAGATTTGTGCAGCTTCTGAACTTCCAACTCTTCTGGACTGGGCCTATGATGCCAAAACCCCTTTTCCCCACTGTCCAAATAGCAAAACTGTATTTAGACATTCAGACTGCACCTCCTTGAAGGTTCAAGATTTAAAGGTGCAGTCAGTGGTTCCATGTTATTGTTTGGGGGCAGGCTGCTGATTATTTGTTTTCAGCTGCAGCCAGGTGTCATTTATTTAGTTAATTGATATTGTTGAAATTAACGAGTGCTGACAAGAATGTTTGAATGTGTTCTGTTATTGTTTGGCGGGCAGGCTGCCCCTAGTTGTTTGTTTTCAGTTATCAGAGCCTGTATATAATAAAAAGACTGTATTTTTTTACAGTGACCCAAGACAATGAAGAGCTAGTGGGTTATGGGGAGACATTATATTTATGTTATGAAGAGTGTTGTGTTTTCAAACCACATTAAATCATTGACTGCACCTTTAAGACCACTGATGGTCATTCTGAACTACTGTAAGTAAACACATAAGGTTGTGACAACAAATAAAGCTCCTTTGAGTGATAAAATGTAGTTTATTTGAAAGATTCCCTTTTAGAGAGCTCAAGTTACTCCATTATCATATATAAAATGGATTTATGACTCAGATGAGATGAGATGAGCTAAAGACTACACAGGCAAATGTATGTGCAAGAGAGAGGAGAGAGACGGTGAGGCACACATTAGACTTACTGTAATTACTTTAATTGCTTTTAATTGCTGTCGTCTGCACTCCTCAGTGCTCAGTGCAGAATGTAGTCTATAAAGAATTAACACACAGTAGCTCTCTTTCTCCTCTAAGAAGAATCAGGTGTGCAGAGAATACCAGAGGGGAAAATCACTCTGCCAAACAATGAAAACTAGCTGTTTCAAATGCTGCATCTGTGTGCTGACAGTTCCTCTTTGTTTCTACCCTGTGCATTGATGTGCTGTAGGACAAATTCACCTAAATCAAAGTTATGAACAATGATCTATGATGAATGAATAAATTAACAACTGATCTGAACAACGAATCTGTCAAATCAATCAACCAATCGGTTGTTCCAAACTAGAAGAAATATGTTCACATACCTGGATCAGACTTTGAAAATGTATCTATGTCCAACAAATTCCTGTGAAAATAAGTGACACAATAAATATATTCTTTTAATTATTTGAATTATTCTAAGTAAAATATGAAACAAGGACACATAATTAGAAAACAAGCATGGCCATAAATCATTGTTTCTCTCAAGACAATAGGTTGATTTTGAGCCAACAGTTAAAAAAAAAAAAACAATTTCTCATATGTCCAATTTTCTCTGTGGAACTGCTTTTATGTCTCAAGTTGCACCAAAATGTCTACAGGTTCCAAGAACATACCACACAACCATATCTCATTCCCAGCATGCACATTTAAGCATAGAAACAGCAAAACACAATTGGATGTTAACCTCTGTCTGTGACTGAGCTCTCATTAATATAAATTAGCATTTAAGGCTGTGTTTATAAGGTAAAACTGCATTGTATGCTCCCAAATGCCCAGCTCATAAGTTTGAACTTACTCTGAAGCTGGATAAAGTGTGATGAAATCAGACATGTATTTCCTGTTTTCCACCTTTCCTTAGGAGCAAAGAATGCTTAACTCTACATTTGTCACTCCTCTAGGGATTTGAATGCAACCGCTATTCTACAGACAAAATGAGTCAGAAGGCAGAATAGGAGGACCCTGACAGTATGATACCTCACACAGCAGTGTGCATATGAGCTGTCCACCAAAGTGAGCAATTGATTCTGACTTCATGCTGTCTGATGAAACCCTGCTCTACAGGAGGCTAGTATCAGCCAACAGGAGTCCAGTCTGAGAAGATCTAATGCTTTCAGCCTTGATAGCTGCACTGCCACCAGGTAGAGTCGCTTAGTTTTTTTCCCATACCTCACCTCTACCAACAGTTTCAAGACAGTCTCAACTCATGCGAGGAAATATACAAATAGTATTTTAAACTACCCCAAGCACACAGCTATACAAGCACAGTAGAATACACAGGGAATGTCTTTAAGGTCCTTTCCATTTGGAAGATTGGATACTGATAAGTCCTGCTGCTCTGAACTTCCTGATGTCACACAGAGTGACACTAAAGTTGCATTCACTAATGATCTGTAGCTGTCAATCATTGCCTGTTTATTTGTAGCAGGAAGAGACAATGCTACAAAAGCATTACATGAAAAAAACTGCTTTCCCATGCGTATATAACTACTTACCATGCACTTGCAATGATTATTATTTATTGCCTCTCTTGGCTTTATCCTTAAATCATTATGGCTATATGTCTATAACATTTTGCAGACAACAGTAGTATGCTGGAGATACAGTATCCTTATCCCTTTCTAGCAAGTCTCCTTCTTTCCTTCGGGGCAAGGTGGGGATTCATTTCCTTTGGCACTTCCCACTGTTTTGACGCTCTTTGTCAGTCTAAAAGAGGGATGGGCATGAATCAAGCATCCATTTGTTGACTCTAGCCTCAACAAAGTTCCACTGATTGGTCTATATCAGTGGGCACTTCCCACTTTTTTGACGCTCTTTGTCAGTCTAAAAGAGGGATGGGCATCAAGCATCCATTTGTTGACTCTAGCCTCAACAAAGTTCCACTGATTGGTCTATATCAGTGGAATAATAATAAGAATAATATAATTCAGAATTTATAACAATTTCACTTTTGTCAAACCATTCAGCAAGAACACACAGTGCAGCCAAGTGACTTGGAGATCTTGGAGATCATTAGTTTTACTAGACACTAGCAGCAAAGAGAGTGAGAGCAGTTATATATTAGCCTAGACATCTAGTCATACCCTAGCAGTAGCAAATACTTTTGCTCAGCCAGTACATCTAGCCATGCACCGCAGGGCCTTAGTAGGTCTTCTACCAAGGTTTAGTAGGACCAATCTCAATGGTCTATCTTTGTAGAGGGTTGTTGGGCGGGTGTAGCACGATGATGACAGGGCTGCAATGGTGCAAAAGAAAGGCTGTGGCCAAAGAACAGCAGTCACTTTGATCGGCTTTGGCATCAACTTTGAAAGAGTTAGACTGGCTTTTGTTAGAAAATTGAAGGATGTTGCCGATGTTGCTCTGATTGGTCATCATAGCACTATCTGCGTAGAGGCAGTTTGAAAGACAACCATTGACTGTGCCCCTAGAATTGACCCTGGTCTGTCGGTCAAGGACAAAGTGGTATTTCACTAGGGAAAGACCCCCAAAAACGAGGACTGGAAAACAGGGACGTCCAGTCACCCTATCCCGTGGCAAAGCCAGACTTTTTTACATGGGGTGGCCAAAAGGTGGCCAGGGATATTGGAGAGGGGCCATGTTGTGAAAAATTATGGGGGGGGGGGCATCCAGGGGTCCAGGGTTTGTAGACAGTGTGGACATTTGATGTGATATAATTTCCCGGATTACTCAAGAACCAGTGATTATACAGAGGAATACTGTACACCATTGGAATCGGTAGGATCTCCTGTTTAATTGTATATGAGGTATGCCATATTTGGGTACATTTCATGAGAACAATGGGTATGAGATGGAATCAAAGCTGTATCAATAGTAGTATCTTTATGTAAATTCAAAGCTAATTTTCTCCTGAACTGTTCATCACAGCAACTGGCAAGTAACGTTGTTGGAAAGCTCAGGTTGTGCAATTTCACGTGATATGTTATCTGTGTGACAAAAACTCTAATAGAAAAGAATTGGTGTGAAGCGGGTCGAACTAACAATCCATTCCTCTTACCCATTCTGCTTTTTTTCATGAGAAAATAAAAATATAAAAATGACATTTGAATCTACAGAAAAAAACACCATTGAATTTACTTTAAAAAAATCCCTGTAGGTCTGCCCATGACCATATATGGGAAAGCACAGACCACATGGCAAGCTTTAAAGCAGACCCACTGATACTATATTATTCATTAACTGTCATTTGCAAAAGACAGAGAGCTATACATTCAAGAAATAGTCAGAACACAGTTTTGTTGTCATCCTGGTAATGTGGAACAAAAATGAATTTGGAGTGTCTATTTGCACCCCAGGGTAAGAGAAATACTCCAATTCAGTTGTATACTTTGGCACAAGAAATGTGTGTCCATGGTATAGGCCTACTAATATCAGTGGATGAAATTTCAATCAAAATCTGATTCCTTTAAAATTCTTCATAAAAATGCAATATTAACAATAACAATCAAGTGGTGTCATATTGCGTCTCTCAAGATATCTAAGGTTTGACTGAGTTGGAGGGAGGGATTTAAGACCAAAGGCAAGGTTTGTTTTTGAAGGTGTGTTATGCACATGCCCAAAAAAGGGCAATTATAGATTTAGAGGGGTAGCTTGCTCACAGAGGGCACCAACACAGAAGCTCTGTCCCAAACTGGTGTGAAGGGTAGCCAAATGGTCCTAATCAGAGGACCACAGGGGACTGTAGGTACAAAGAGATCAGGAAGTTATTGGGATTGTGTAAACTATTTGTAGAGGAGCAGGACTGTAAGAGAAGTATAATTATCTTTCAGAGCCTCATACTCAGGTAGGAGTACTTTGCAGTTCTTATGTAGGAATACAGTAAGTAAGTTTAATTTGTACACAACATAGCACAATTGAAACCAGACTGCTTCACAGTACAAAGAAATGAGAAATAAATAAATAAATAAATAAATAAATAAAAAGGTTGATAAACATCACAAAAGATCATTAGCACCAGTACCATCAGACAAGACAAGGAACAAACATCATAAAAAAATCCAAGATCCCCATAATGTCAGAGGCTGTTGAACGCAAATTCGAAAAGATACGTTTAAGAGAAGATTAAAATGCAGTTAAAGATGTTTCTGATCTGAGTTCAGCACTTTGGACATTAAAACCTCATTATTCTACAATTACAAATATATCGCTTTGATGCCTGCTCAGTAGCAGACTCAGCTTGGCCTCATAAGGAAGCACCCCCACTTTCCACCTCAAAAAGCAGATCAAGACTATGATGCTGTTTCTATACACATATGGAAGTATGCTCAGGTGTAAATAGCATTGTTTGCGTCAGACACCCCGGTGCTTGTCTGCTATTCCATGCTATATACACTTGGGTGTAAATAGCCACATTTACGATGCCCATCAGTGCAAACAGCATTGCTGTCGATATACACCCGACATATTAATTTCATGTTGGTAATATGTTATGATAGTCATATTTTTTTTCACAACAGGTTAATATTTAACAGGCCTTGTCTAACACACATAAAAAAAGAATAAAAATGTATGGTAATAAAGTTAAAGCAGATTTAGAACAATGGACATTGTCAGTGTGCTACAGACAAAGGAGAAGCGTCAGTCTCTGTCTCTATAGGCTTCTTTCTTAGCTTCAACCACCAAACACACATAATAATTGATCACGACAGGCATAACAGCATGGGTAACCTAAACAAATTACACGTTTTTTTCCTGAACATAGTGACTGTCAAAAATCTGCCTGCACTAAGAACACCCAACTTCGTCTGGTACCGCACAAGGTCACTGAGGTTAACCTGATGGTGATTTTACAGAGCCGACGCGGTATCACCAATCAATGTTTCAACACTTTGACTAAATCTAAAATCTATAGCCCTCTTCAACAGCGGCAAACATTGCACAAATTCACGACTTGAACACAATTTATTTTTTATCGCTATTCTTCTCAGTCCATGTAGTTTATTAATTTGAAGTTATAAGGAAGTAGTCACTAACCTGCAAGAGACGGTAACTTCTATTTTGGTTGCGGGTACGTTCGAGTGCAATGGGTCATATTGTACAACCGATGCCATCATCTCGTTTGTTGAGCTGACTTGTCTTCCTTTCAACATTTTGCTTACTGAATCCCGTAGACGCGATGTAACAAGTTGATATCAGTCTATGTCATGTCCATTCATGTGTGATGGGAGGGAGTCACGGTTTAAAAAGTCATACAGGCGACACCAGGATACTGTGTAGCCTTCGCGAGGCATCACACGAAAGCGCACGGCGCGCCTCTCCGATAGGCTACAGTCTTTTCCGTTCTGTTTTCCAGCGCTTTCGACAGGTGGAATTGGAGCAGTTGATTGCTTCTCAAAGCACATGCATAGCTAACGGATAGAGAAAAAAGACACATCGTTCTAAGAGTCAACGGGACCATATTTTAATTGTGAAGATTGAGGAAAATGCTTGTTATTTTTAGGCTACTTAGTGAAACTATTTACGATTTAAGACTTAAGCTGTTTTAGATTTTGAGATAGATTTCAACTGATGTTAATAAGAAGGCAAGATTGGTAAGCTGCATGTGAAGAGTTACTATTGCCCTTTATAATTTGCTGCTAATACAGTTGTCTCTGTACAGTGAAGATGGATGGTTATTATTTGTATTTGTGCGCTTTCCTGGTCAAAATTGAAATGCCTGAGAAAAGTATGAGGGTAAAAAAGTCAGTGAAAGAGTAATCTTTCTGCTTATTCTTCCACATAGACCCTGTATCTGAGGGTGCACAGGTGACAGAATGATAAAGCTTCTCCCTTCTCTCACTGCACCCATTCAATAGGAGACTTGATTATCCCCAGGGCAAAGTCTGTTTAGTTTTCCTGTCACAAGAATGGACTTGAAGAGAGAAAGGGAATGGAAAGTCCAGCATTACTCCTGTATACAAAATTCTTCCTGTGTCCTCAATTTCCTTGAGATGCTCAATATGCCCCACTGTTGGTTGGTGCCTGATTTATCCAAGGCCCTAGATTAAAATGCAGCATGCATCTGAATGTCATTCACATTCCAGTATAATCCCCTTTAAAAGCAGGTGTGGCAGATGTGATCAGAATATGTGCAGAAACACCTGTCATACTCAGTCAACCTTATTTGTTCACATTATGATACATTTCAGATTGGACCTGGAGGCACTGCTACACACATAGTAATTTTCCAAACATAAGACACACCATGTACAATATAAACTGAAGGTCAGTATTGAATGCAAACTAAAAATTAATAATAATTTTTAAAAAGCACAGACCTGTCAAGGCAGTGTGGGGTCACTGACCCAATACAAATTCCAAATGGTGTTCCAGATCACCAACAAAATGTAATCATTTGTTCCTTGTCCCAGTACCCACCTTGTCCGAAAATTTCATCCAAGCAGTACTTTTTAAGTTTTTTTGTACACAGACAAACAAACAAACAAACAAACGCCAGCAAACATAACCTCCTTGGCGGAGATAACAAACCATGAAGGCAACGTTTGGTTTGTTGTCACAAATAACATCAGAACAGCTTGAGAACACTTGGTCAAATATTTATTGTTGATAGGCACCCTTAAATAGTGCTTATCTTAAAAAGTCTATGTTTACACCAAAGATCTTTGATTACTCCTCCTCAGCCCTGTTTGTTTGCACTGTGAGAAGAGTGGAGAAGAGTTGAATCAGAAACTTTCAATTCTGAGGTGTGATTGCAAACTGGAATAATATGAGCCAAGACCGTGGGACCCTTTTACTGGCTAAGTAGCTGCGTTTTCTGTGATATTCATGTAAACAAAATAGGAGAAACATTGCTGTTGCAAATGGTGTGTCATGTTGTTGGCATGATGTATGTTCTGAGCTAGAGGGTTCAATGATGGTGTTTTGGTGTTTTTATCCATCTCCTCCAATGTGTGTGGGACTAAAACCGGCTGATTGAAAATGTAAGAATGTTGCCCTCTAGCCATGAAAATGTAACAATGCCGGTTGTCATACCAATGTCCACATTTCAACATTGAAATACTTTTCTATTTCTACTGTACAATATTGCATTATACTAATTGATGCGGCTTTCAGAGACACATTATTGTTTATAATGTTTTATGAATACTGGGTTAACAGAAAGTGTTACCAAATAAACAATATCCAATAAAACAAAACCTTGCCTAGAATGGTCTCTGGGTAATTTACAGGTGCCTTTTGCTGCAGCAGTAGTGTTACACTGAAATGACTGTATACCTGTTCACCTAGATGCCTTGTTTATCCCTGTTGTAGGAATGGTGTTTACATGAATACAGGTTATCATACTGCTTTATACTATCGCTGAGTAGTAATAGTGAATCTACAGTCTTGAAAGCTAATCCAGCACTTTATTTTGTTCAGGGGTCGGTGCAGACACGAAGCATCAGTAGACAGATAGATACATAGGTAGATAAAACTTGGTAACACTTTATATGAACCCAGTATTCATGGATTATAAATGCATTCATAAAGGCTTATAATGCTGTCATAAAGCCTTAACTAATAACATTATTAGTCATTAGTATTCATAATTGTTTACACATCCTCATCACTGTACTCATAAGGAATTACCATATAAACCTTTAAAATGTGAAGTCTCCCAAAGCAGTATGAAGCTTCTTTGGCCTTTTGATACTAGGGAAACATACCACTTTACTTATGACTGCCACTTCATACATCCATGTGTGGTGTAGTACCACCTACTGACAAACAAAATATGGCAAAATTGTAATTGTGAGCTTGTAGCCCCAGTAGGCCAATCGTGCGTAGTGGCTTTTTGTCCTCTGAAGCTCCCCTTCAGTCTGCCCCCCCCCCCCCCGAAACAGTTTTTTAGGACATAGGTTTCGTGGAATAACTTGACAACCACAGCCCCTGAAATTTGAGTGGAATGCAGATCTCAAGGAGCCGCATCAAATGACCTTTCATGCACCCTTTCGTGCGCTGTAGTGCCACCTATTGACAGACAAAAAATGGCAAAACTGGTCACCTTGAACTCTAGTGCCCCAGCTGATTACATTTTTGTGGCACAGAGGCCTAAAGGATCAGCCCTTATACAATCGTGTGTGGTGTAGCGCCACCTATTGATAGGCAGAAAATGGTGAAATTGGTCATATTTTTTGTGAGCAAATTTCCATCAGTGATTCCCAGGTAACTAAAAGACTGAGTCCCTTAAAACTTGAATTTCTTGGAAGCAAGTTTCCATTTTGATTATATAAACAATTATGTTAAAGAAGAATTCTGGAATACAGGAATTCAGACTGTGAACATGTGTGACCTGTATATATGTGTGTTGACCTGTAAGAATGTGTTTACATGTGTTTAAGAACCTGTAAGAATGTGTGAAGAGTATGAATGGACAATCATTTTCTTCGGATGGCACATGCAGCAATGTGCACCGGTCATGTTATGTACCGCTAGGGGGTACATCTAGTTATCTGTTAGGGTGCCTTATTGACGTTCATGAGTAATTATGTGTAAATCTCACTGTACTTAGAGAATGCACGAGGCACATAAAAGAACAAAAAAATTTTTTGGGTTCTATAATGCTTTGTGATACTGCACATTCTACAGGTTTAAAAGATAACATTTGAGAAAACTGTTATGATACTTTATGAATATAGGGGTTTATAGCAGTGTAAAACTTTATTGTCAGATAAAACAGTTTCTTTGTAACTCACATGAACATGTTTCTTTCAACTATGATCAATCTATCTGTATTTCTGAAATGAGGAAATTATGTTTACATGTGCATAAAAATGTGAGGCTGAAAAGAAATATAACCGGCATACTAAAATCCATATAAATGCACTCCTTAAAAGCTGCCATAATGAACTGTACTTGGCTGATTAAATTGCAATGCACAGGGCTGATAAACTACCATTAACCATGTGCAGCCATGCTCATTGTCACCACCCAATGGCAATCTTAACCTTCACTACTACAGTAACAGCCTCAGCCATCCTAGTTAGAAGCCTTAACCTCCACTACTACAGTAACAGTCTCAGCCATTCTAGTTAGAAGCCTTGTCATCAGCCTTAACCATCCTTATCAAGGAATGCTATTAAATTGGGTGAAATACTGGTCCAGTTCTTTGCTAAATGTAGTTTGCTGTGTTAAATAAAGTCTGCAGAGATTGCATACAATTTTTCATAATATCATCTCTTTTCTCAAATATACAAAATGGTGTATTGAGTTTTGAGTGTGTGTGTGTGACAACAATATTTATGTTAGACGGTTGTGCTGAGAGAAAGCATTATTCACCTTTGCAGGGTTTCCCTCGGGGGTGTTGACACCTTTCATGTGACATGCCGTACCACTCTCTCTCTCTCTGTCTCTCTCTCTCTCTCTTTTCCCCCTCTCTCTCTTTACATATATTACTTATATTTATATACATATACCTTATGTATGCACAAATGACACATACAATCAGTGACATGTGAGCCTGGCCTAACTCATTGGCTTCCTCTGTCCATCTACACCACAATCATCTCTGCTGAGTGTCATCTCTGCCTCCTTCCAGCGGACTCCTGTCACCTTCTCCTCCTGAGTGGACTGCAACCAACACTATGGGAGGCCCAGGCCAGGACTGACTGTCCATCTTAGAGGGCCTTCCTAGACGCCCATGCCAGGACCGACTCACCTTCCCTGAGGTTTTGTGGCTGTCAAAATGGACCCTTGACCCCCATGACCTATCTCTCTCCTTAACTTTAACACTATGTCTGGCTACTACTACACTGTCCAGCCATAATGCTTGAAAACCACCTATGGACTGACTATCCGTAATGTTATGGGACAATATTTTGGAACTATTATGATGCTTAGCTAAAACCATGGACAACTTGTAGTCCATCATGGTTACTACTGATTGTACTTTTGGCAGTTGGGTTAGCCCCTTGAATCGTGGATCTGCCCAAGGTTTCTTCTTACACTAACTAAACATAAGGGAGTTTTTCCTTGCCCCTGTTGCTCTTGGGTGCTCCTTGCTGTAAAGCACCATGAGACAATACTATTGTAAAAGGTACTGTATAGAATTTAATTTAATTGAATTGAACTGAACTGTATATTATGCAGTGGTTTTCACTTAATGTACTTCTCTGTGTGGACAGCAGATGGCACTACAACATAATACTGGATTTCCCCTTCATTAAACCACTCCCGTGGAAAACACAGGTGACAGGTATTTTATTTTTCAAATCAAATCACTGCACTCAAAAATTTCAAATCACAATTCAATGTATTCTTATAAAAGGGTTAGAAAATGCCCTATATTGCAATTTTTATGCTATGCTGGTCTCAAGGAGACACATCAACTCAGCCCATAACATTTTGTTGTTGGGTCACACAAAAGTCATGAATGCAAAAATGTAGCTCAATTTTTTTTCTGTTAAGAGAAGGTGTAAACCACAATTTCTCATGTAGGATCACTACAACAACTAGCCTACTGTAGGCATACTACATTTTGGAAAATTCTACCCCTAGTAGGTGCTGCAAGAAATATTTCTAAAAACGGCTATCTTAAAAATGTCTTAAAAAATACACACATCAGCTCTTTTAGAGATTTGTTTTTTTTCACCCCAGAGTTAGATATGAGCATACATATGCTTCTCTTCTCTGTTCATGAAGAGAAGCCTGTCTTAGCCTATCTTAGCACAGTCACTCAAAGTGAATAGGTGGTGCTAAGTCAATGTATAGCACCAGAATTTGGCCATTATGTAAAGCTCAAAGAAATGCATGGTGTGTAACATCTCATTTTGAAGTGTATGTTCAGTATTTTACACTTAAAGACTGTTTTCTGATTGATTCTGATTCTGATTATGAAATACAATGGTTAAGACTGAAATTTTTATGAATGCCTCTGTTCTGAGAATTTACGGTTGTGGTAGCACCCTCATGAGCAATACTGATATAAGACAACAATACTGATAAGTCACACTTTGGGATGATTTTTGTGTCAGCTTACTAGTGAACATTACTGACCACTCCATGAGCTTCAAGTCATTACAAGTGAAAGTTTAATGTGTTTTAGGAAAGATTGCAGCAGGGCACCTATGCAGTCATTTTATTGGTTAGTGGGTGGGGAGTGCTACCACAACACAACAACCGATAATTCTTGGAACAGGGGCATTCATCACCATTGTATTTCATAATAACAATCAGAAAACAATGCTTTAAGTGTAAAAATTAACATCTATGTGGGCCTAAATTGTAAGAGTACCTAAAGCGTTGTAGCCTATTTTTTTCTGCAAACTTGTCTTAGTGACATGCACACAAATCTATGCACTCACACACATACATACACATATAGTACATGGCAATAGATACACCCATTCTCACAAATACAGACAAACACAGACACAATAATAATCAGAAAAAAACGTATTTCACTTACAGCATGTATGACTTACTGCCACCACTGCCAGCAAAGGTCTTTTGATATAGATGGAACTGCTCATACCGCTAAAATCTGGGCCGCAAAACACTCATCGGTGGGCCTAACACCTATCAAAAGCCAGACACACCGCAAGCACATTTAAATTTGCTCTGAAGGTCTGTCTGGCCAAGAGCTCATCGTTTCCAGTTCACCAAAAACCCAGGAAGCAATCACAACTGCTTGTCCAGCATGGGGCAAGCTTTATGATTCACAGCCAGATTAGACTACTGCCTGTGGTTAAACTATGGACATTTATTTTCCTTCAAATTGATTAATTAATCTCAATTAAAACTGTCATCTGCACAAATTATGCATTTACCACACTTCCAAATAGTTTGGGTGAGAGTTTAATGCTTCATTTTAGCTTCAGCTCTCATGCTGGTTATGCCCCTGGAAATGGAGGGTCAATCAATCCTTACCAGACTCTACCTCAATCTTGACCGATGTGGGTCTGCTTCCCAGACTACTGATAGCCATTCTCTAGGCAATTGTGATCAAAACCAGAGTACTGTATATTGAATACTGTCATTATTTAGACTTTATGTTCCATGTACATTAATGTAAGAAGAGCTGTTCAGTAAAGCTGAAAGAAATGAATGACTATTACTGGTACTCCTGAGAGTGTAACCCTTTTTGCCAGCAACTGAACATTGTTTCTAATCATAGCTGAACAAATGATGTTTCAGGTGAGGAATCGTTGAATGACATGGTGGTAGCAGATGCGCAAAAGCCAGGCGATTTGACGTTATAGACTAGTGCATGTGAAACGTTACAGGAACTAATATTTCCATAGTATGTAATACGTGTTTATCTTTCTATTTACAGTAATATAGCCTACAATCATTTCTCTGTTTTCTTATAACCCGCTTTATAGAATCCAATTGAGATCATTAAATTTACAGCATGGCATTGTAACAAATGTGAATCGTTATCACATGGTACTAGCAATCAACATCCTCTGTGTGTGCGCGTGTGTGTGTTTGTGTGTGCGCGTGTGTGTGTGTGAGAGAGAGAGAGGGAGAGAAAGAGAGAGAGTCTTCAAACCACAATAATGGAGTCACTGAAGTCGATAGCTCGACAGAAGCTTTTATTCTTATGACACGCTCAAAACGCATACGACGGAAAAGCATAAGAACAGAACAGGCTTTTCATTGACAATTTGGAAATATCTCAGGGAAGCCTTCCACGGATGACTAAATTGCGTTTCAGATTGCTATTTGGGAATGGGGGACACAGCACCCGAATAGGGTAGAACAACCGCACGTTTCGGTAGTCTTTTGGATGAAAAGGTAAACACTAAATAGCTAATTAGAAAAAGGGGACATGTTAAAGACATTTTTGTTCGTTTAGTCGGTACCTGATATTTGCTATCTTGGTGGACCTACATTTTGCATAGCTATTTCCTATATCATATGTAGTGGCAAATTAGCGTGGGCTTTTACGCATCGGCGAGAAATTACTGTGCGACTAAATTTTCCCTTCGTATTTTTTGTCGTAGCCTAGGTATTGGAGGAAAACTGTAAGATAGTTCACACTATATGGATAATAACTGCTGTATAGTGATAGTAGTAGTAGTGATACTAGCAATAATAGTGGCATCAACCTCCAACATTTTTCTATTAAATGCATTGATTTCTAAATCAGCACTTGAAGACAAGACGAAAAGCCATTTAAAGTAGGCCTGCACAAGGGAGAACCTGTGAAGAAAAGATAGGGTAAACACGGGCGGGTCTGTGTAGGACTACTAGGAAAACGGAAAATGCTGCCTTCGCAAGAAGCATCCAAGATCTACCATGAGAATTATATGAGGAATTCCAGAACAATCGGGGTTCTATGGGCGATATTTACAATATGCTTTGCTATCATCAACGTGGTGGTCTTCATTCAACCCTACTGGATTGGCGACAGCTTGAGCACGCCACAAGCAGGCCACTTCGGCTTATTTCATTACTGTATTGGGGCTGGCCCCCCGAGCAAGGAGATGACCTGTCAGGGTAGTATCTCGGACTTCAGCTCCATCCCCTCCGGCGCCTTCAAAGCAGCGTCCTTTTTCGTGCTGCTGTCCATGGTTCTCATTCTCAGCTGCATCGCCTGCATGGCGCTTTTCTTCTTCTGCAATATCGCCACTGTCTACAAGACGTGTGCTTGGATGCAGCTTCTCTGTGGTGAGTAAATGAAAACCATACTGGCATTACTTCCTATCGATCATGTTTATTGTTTCATGGCTTTGAGTTCTAATGCAGGTGTATTCATTTATGGTTAATGAAGCTGCAGCCAGCACACGCCGGCTGCGTGTTTCATGTCAGTGCCAAACAAGGATTTGGTAGCAGGGGAAATATGGTCAGCATTTGGTGGGAATGGTCGTGCATAACATGTTATGTGTGTGCATCAGCTGCTGTCAGAGTGGTGTCACCAGTAGATTTAGGGCATGAAATCAAATCTTTAATTTAAATGTTGCTTATTTTAGAATCGTCATAGCTGGCGGTATTATCAGTCAACAACAGAATGTCAAAAATGGACCTTTCAGAAATTATAGGGTGTATTTTTAAACATGTATTTGTGGGATAACAGGGCTTCACTCTCTTATGTCCTGTACAGAACCTAACCTAATCCATGCTCCAGGTGATTTTTAGAGATAATGTTATGTACACTGACATGCCAGTGGCATGCACTGTGAGAATTTGTCTGACTCCCAACTTATGATGAGGGTGATGATGGTGACTGTGCTAGTGATAATGCTGACAATAATGATGAACCAATCAAATCAGAAAACTGCAGAATCACCATCATGCTATCATCTGCACAAACACAAACACTGCTACTTGGTTATCAAATATGGCCACACACTGAATTTAGTCCAAGAAATGGATGTGTTGTTTAAAGGATGCTTTAAAGGATGAAATGACATGTTTTCTCATTATACTTGTGTTAGTGCTTGGTGGGTTTCTATCAGTGCAGTGTACTGCATTATATGAGTCAGTTCTAGTGGTATGTTAAAGGTTTCAACTGCATTCTCTCAGTTCCTCAGAGCAATGGTCACATGAAAAAGAAGTATCCTGGAAAAATAAATCATGCTGCCACACACACAAGCCCAGTGAACAATATGTTGAGTGTTATAATAATTTGACCCATTGGTGAGGAACATCCTGTTAACAGCCTATAAAAAGATTACATTGTTG
>PYXC01001579.1:0-12500 GCA_015244755.2 Tenualosa ilisha | reverse complement strand
CTCTCTCTTTCTCTCTTTATGTCTATGCATGTGGCTCATAGTTGTTCCTTCTGCTTTGTATCTAAACCCTAATCAATGGCGTGTGGAGCTAGCACAGCTGGGTCTGTTTAAGCTGTGTGTGTGTGTGTGTTTGTTTGTGTGTGTGTGTGTGTGTGTGTGTGTGTGTGTGTGTGTGTGTGTGTGTGTGTGTGTGTGTGTGTGTGTGTGTGCGCGCGTGCGCATGTGTGTGTGTTAGTGAGTGAGTGATCCCCCAGGAGTCAGCTCAGCTTCAAGCGTCGTAAGACACAGTGTTGCACAATGGCCAGAAATCAGAGCTTTCTTTCTCCACTGTATTTATTCTCCACCCCAACCCCTCCCCTCCCTCCTTCTTTTCTCCCTCCATCCTTTCTCTCCCTTCAGCAACCCTAGGTTTGATCGTTCTATCCATTCAATCTGCAGCAGGAATTCCTATGCTCCGTCCCCTTCTTTTTAATTAGAAATTACACACACACACACACACACCACCACTCCAACCTCTCCACCCAACATTAGATGGAGGGCTGTTATGCCAAAAAACAGAGTCAACAATGGAGTTCCGTTCTGGATAGAAGCCACCTGTGAAATACAGCATGCTCTGGCTTGGCAGCGCCACAAAGAGGGCTTTGCTGGAGGGGTTCAGTGTGGGTGTGAAACACTGCATTAGAGACATATCACCCTCCCCTACACACACACACACACACACACACTCAACCCTTTTGGCCAGGACACGGCTGTTTTTGTAAGCTTGAGTGGTAAGAGAATGGCGAGCAGGCTGGAGCACTCACCAATGTGCGGAGGGATGGGGAAGCCTGGAAGTCACTTGTACAGTGAAAGTCCACACAGTTAGTGTTGCCATAAAAGCAGGGTTTTTTTTTCTGGGATGGGGCGGGGGGTGTTGTTGTGCCCTCAGGAATGGATGGACAAGGAGCATAGTGGCATGGAAAGAAACCTTGATTGTGTGTGTGTGTGTGTGTGTGTGTGTGTGTGTGTGTGTGTGTGTGTGTGTGTGTGTGTGTGTGTGTGTTTCAGTGAAAGAGGGAGAGATTGTGTGTGTGTGTGTGTTTGAGTGAAAGAGGGAGAGGTTGTGTGTGTGTGTGTGTTTGAGTGAAAGAGGGAGAGATTGTGTGTGTGTGTGTGTTTGAGTGAAAGAGGGAGTAAGCCTTAAGTGCATGTGGGGTTGCAATGCATCAGCTCAAACACTGAAAGGAAATAAAGGTGGCAGCTGTTTAAGCACAAAGCATCATGGGAGGCAGATGGGACTTTGCCTGCCCAGTCTCGACCCACTCTCAGAAAGAGTCTTATTGTTTGTGTTTGCGTGTATGTGAGAGAGAGGGAGAGAGCAAGGGCATGCATCTGAGAGAGGGAGGTAGAGATACAGAAAGGAAAAGAGAGTGACGAGGGGAGAAGAAGAGCGTGGGGGCAGCCTGCGGAGGCTTCCATATTCTGCCAGCATTACTTCAGTCTTCAGTGCCAGATTGAGAGGGTGCTTTATCTCCTCTCTCTCTCTCTCTATTTCTTTTTCTCCCTCCTTTTTGTTTCCTTCTTTCTTTCTTTCTCTTCCCCTTCTCTCTTTCTTTCTTTCTCTCTCTTTCCTACCCTTTCTTTCTCTTTCTCTCTCTCTCTCTCTCTGAGGCTGAGTGTAGACAGAAGCTAGCACTGGTGAAGTGGGAGAGGTAAAGCTGTGCAGTGGCACTGAGAGAGGAGTCTAGCTCTATATTGTCCATTTCTAGAAGGTTCTCTTGTCCTGAGTAACGCAGCCATGCTGTGAGCATCAGCATGTCTGTGAGGAGTTCTCCATGGTCAGCAACTCTGCTGACAGGTGCCTTCACAAGACCGACCCCCATCAAAAAAAAATGTGGGTTTGAGTGGTGGGAACAGCTTGCGCTTAGAGGGACCTGTTATGGGAATCTGTGACATAATTTAGTTCTGCTCAGGCACAGATTGTTTTGATCATGGATTTGAGTTACGTGTTCATTTGTTATTTGGTCAAGTCTGGGCATGTTTAACATTTGAGAGACGGAAGGCTTTTTCAAGGCTTTTTCCACACATTGAATGAACAATGTGAAGTCTTGTGACTTTAGTGAGTCAGCCTTTGGCCAGGGCTAATATATGGACACACACACACACACACACACACACACACACACACACACACACACACACAGATGCACATTTTTCCAACCAGTGTTTATTGCTTTTATGCCAAAAGGCTTAAGAGATGTTTGTTTAGTGAAGGAGCAATGTTGTGTTGTAGCATCCGCATCTATGCATCATGTGTAAATCCGCTCTCTCTGTGATTGTTTGTGCTCTGGGCCACCGCACATGGAATGAAGTCTGCATTCAGACTGCTCTCTTTAGAATGAAGAGAACCCCAGTGAAATGTCAACAAACATTTCATCCCACCACACATCCTCACTCAGAGAAACATCCCCAGTACTCTTCTAAGGTTGACAAATCAGATTGGCCACAATGCCATGCCATGGATCATCGCATCTCCTCTTTCACTTCTGAAAAGAGACATTTCTTTTTGATTACTGCTGTCTGTAGTATTTTTGCTGTCAGGCTAACATATCGTGTCTTCCTTTCTGAGAATACAAAATGGAGTCTGAAGCATTGTGCTGTATTGGCCATTGTGGTTTTATTAACACTGTGGATGCTGTTGTGTCCCTCCTACAAAGACTGCAGTCATGCAGATTGAAATAGTTAGAGATGGTGATGGATGGAAAGAGGTGACAGAGGGAGAGCCAGAAAGTAAAAAGATGGATGTTTGTCTCTGTCCCTCCCTGTGCTTTGTTGGATGGGTGGGCTTTGGTCTGAGTCCAGCGCACTTGATTGGGGTACAGCTCAGTGCACACCATCCTTCACCCCCCCCCCCCCCCCCCCACACACACACACACACACACACTCACACACTCACCCTCTTTTATCCATTAATCCACTCGCCACGCCTCAGCAAACAGCTGACCTCAAGCAATCCATCTCCAGCACGGCCCCAATACCACATATCAATCCTGCCGCACGCTCATCAGAGGAGTATGGGCAAAAAACTCATCCATCCCTGGCACTCACTGTCTCTCCCTCTCTGTCTCTCTCTCTCTCTCTCTCTGTCTCTTTCTCTCTCTGTCTCCTTCCATCTCTCTTTCAGATGTGGAGCAAATGGCAATTGACTGGCTAACAGGGAACTTTTACTTTGTGGACGACATGGACGACCGCATCTTCGTCTGCAGCAAAGACGGCGCCACCTGTGTCACCCTGCTGGACCAGGAGCTTTACAACCCCAAGGGCATCGCACTGGACCCAAGCATGGGGTGAGCCCCCCTACACACACACACACACACACACACTCACATACACACACTTCTGTCTCTTCTGCCATCTGTAGGTATTTAATCCCACATATGCAAACCCAAGCTCTCCTTTGTTCCTCTTTTTCCTTCAACCACCAAGTTGTGTAAGAGTTTTGCCCAACTCTCTCTTTTTCCCGGGGTCAGCACCATGACTGATGCACAGATGTCACGGCGCGTCCCGTGCGCATGGCGAGTAGGGGTTAGAGTTCACTACTCCAGTGGCATCTCTACTCTCCCTGGCATCTTTACCCTTTACTCTGCACCCTCCCTGGTTTATCTGAGGTTTAGTGAGTAGATGGGAGCTGGTGAAATACTGGTTTAACTCGCCTGATTTCAAAGAACTGATCTAAGATCTGTAGAGTATGTGTGGAGGTCCAGTTGAATGGGTTTGATTTAAGTGAGGGTGAGTAACATAAAGTTGAGTGAGGGTGATTGGGAAATAAGAGTAGGAGGTAGTTATTTAGGACTGTGTCACCAGTTGTTAGTAGTCTTAAGTTCCCTGATCAGTCTCTTCCTTCTCTAAAAACTTGCACAGAAAATGCAAGGATCATCATAAAAGCATCAGCAGTGGCATGAGTAACCTGTGAAATGGCTTGTGGTTCTTTTGGGCTCAGCATGTCTTGATGACTGAAGCATGTGGGTTATAAGTCAGATCTTGCAATGTCTGGTGGAAGTTTTGCTTTAATTGCACTTAACATAAGCTGTAGAAAATGTTTGCTCAGTGGAAAGATCACCATTATCATACTGTACATGGCCATGGAGTAAAGAAACATTATCAGTGGTCTTCAGTGAGCCGATGGCTGTTTGTCTGTATTTAGTAAAGGTGCAGTCAGTGGTGTTGGATGAAACCATGTTTGTTTATGTTTGCCTGTGTTTTAGATCTCTAAGCAAATTAATTTGTCCAACACAACTTTTATTACATTGTATTTGAACCAAGGACCCAACATGACTGAGAAATAAAAAATGTGCATATTCACAGACTGCCTGATATTGCTGGCTGTACCTTTATTGTGTCCTGGATGGACCCTTATTGTTACCCCCATGTCCCATCTCTCTCCCTGAGTTTAACACTATGTCTGACTACTACTACACTGCTACACCGTCCAGCCACAATTCCTGAAAACCACCAATAGACCGACTACCATGTAATGTAAATTGGGATAAATTGGAACTATTTTGATCCTTAGCTAAAACCATGGACAACTTGTAGTCTATCATGGTTACTACTGATTGTAATTTTCCTGCATGACCCCTGACAGTTGGGTTAGCCCCTTGACTCGTGGATCTGCCCAAGGTTTATTGCTAGACTAAATAAACATAAGGGAGTTTTTCCTTGCCCCTGTTGCTCTTGGGTGCTCCTTCTGTACCGCGCCATGAGACAATACTATTGTAAGAGGCACTGTACAAATAAAATGAAATTGAATTGAATTGAATTGAACTGTATCCTGGTGATGTTAAAGAAGCAACTCTGTCTCTGTGTGACTGCCATACAGGAAGGTGTTCTTCACAGACTATGGGCAGATCCCCAAGGTGGAGCGCTGTGACATGGACGGCCAGAACCGCACCAAGCTGGTGGACAGCAAGATCGTTTTCCCCCACGGCATCACACTGGACCTGGTCAGCAGACTGGTGTACTGGGCCGACGCCTACCTGGACTACATCGAGGTGGTGGACTACGAGGGCAGGAACAGACACACTGTCATTCAGGGCTTACTGGTGAGTCTCACACACACACACACACACACACGCGCACACACACAAACAAACAAACAATGTGAAAGTTTTGCATTTTTCTCCCATCTGGACTGGCACCATCTTTGCTGTGGTGCTCCATCTCTGCCCTTCTCAGGGGTCCCCTGCTCTCCTTGCCCCATCCTCACTCCACCGGTCCACCAGCTTAGGTGATTGTGCGGGCAGGTCTGTGCAGTCCTTCGCTCCCCCTTCTGCCCCAGTCACCACAGCTGCCACTCAGTCTCTCCCCTCTCCTGTGCCACTGGCATGGCTGTGGAGTGTGCAGCCCGTGAGGAGGTGGCAGAGAGAGGGCGGCTGTGCTGGGTGAGCTGAGCTCCTGCCATCCTGCTGCCGGGTGTGGAGCCTGCAGGGATTCTGCTTAGCCTCCCAGGCTGGGCTTGGGTGGTGTAGAGTATGTAAAGACAAGCCTAGAGGTGGTGTGTGTGTGTGTGTGTGTGTGTGTGTGTGTGTGTGTGTGTGTGTGTGTGTGTGTGTGTGTGTGTGTGTGTGTGTGTGTGTGTGTGTGTGTGTGTGTGTGTGTGTGTGTGTGTGTGTGTGTGTGTGTGTGTGTGTGTGTGTGTGTGAGTGAATGTTGATTTGAAAAGACTGGGGGTGGTGGCTGGTGTGCTGTGCTGAAGTGGTGTCAGTCAGGGCCCTGGGCCCACACTTCTGTCCCATTAATGAGCTTCATGAATGTAGTGAGCCTAATGCAGCAGCCATGGTTAAATGGCCCCATTACTTAGAGTCTCTCTCTCTGTCCCACCCCCCTTCTCTCTCTCTCTCTCTCTCTCTCTCTCTCTCTCTCTCTCTTTCTCTCTCCCCCCCCCCATCCAGTATACGCCCTCTTTGACTTTCTCACAGACACGTTGAAATGCAGACTGTTACGAAACAAAACTGTTTTCTGTTTGGCTACTTTGGCTGTGCTGTTTGGCAGTGGGTCAGCCTTTAGCCAGCCGCAGGCCATGCTTTTCATCTGCCTCTATAAAACCAATTACTGGGGCCTGTTGATTGCCCCCCCCCCCCCCCAAAAGCTAGGCACAGTACAGAGGCCTTCCTCTTGTACCTCATGAGATTTATCAAATCACTTCTCTGTATACAGTGCCTGTTGTTTAAGTCCGGGTCAGGAAGAGACAGTGGAAATCAATGTCCAGGGAAGAAAGTGATTCCTGGACGTTTTCAAACATCAGACGGTCCACAACATTGACAGCCAATGGTCAAAATTGCTGTCTAGCATAATACAGCTAATACAACATCCTGTAGAATAACAGATTTTCTGGAGTTTTTTTGTGGTTTTTTTCCATTTTTCTGTTTTTTGTTTTTTTGGGCCGTGATTGCGGTGATTGCACACAGTAAAGTTTTGGAATGAATCCATGGCAAGCTTAGTTGCACTTGGATGGAGTCCACATTTGAAAATCAGTTTTCAATTAGTTTAATGGCGTGACTAGGGACCAAAGAATGTAACTGCTGTGTGTAATTTTGACCTTGCAAAAAATGTTCTACTAAAGTGTACATTGTAAGCACATTCTCTTCTCCTCTGTCTGCCCTTTGGTCAGATCGAGCACCTGTATGGCCTTACTGTCTTTGAGAACTACCTGTATGCCACCAACTCGGACAACGCCAACGTGCAGCCCAAGACCAGCGTCATCCGTGTCAACCGCTTCAACCGCTCCGATTTCCATGTGGTGACCCGAGTGGACAAGGGAGGTGCCCTCCATGTGTACCACCAGAGACGCCAGCCGCCCCCAGGTGCCAACATCCCCCACCTCACAGCACACAAGCGAATGAGAGAACTGGGCGTTGTCACATATTCTTACAGTGTCCTAACTGCAAGCGAGCATCAGGTTGTTGTTTGGAATTGACTGTTCCCTGTTTTTAACTGGGTCTGTTAAAATTGCTACTCTATTCAGACAGATTCCCCGTTCAAACTAGCTGAGCAACACAACGTTAGCGACAGAAATAGAAACAGAGTGACAAAGGTTCTGCTAAAAAGTCGCACAGTATCGCATCATTCAGCAGTGTAATATCGCATCCAGTTAGGATGTTCCAATTGAAAATAAAGTCATCAAAGCGATTTTGCTGCTTACGTTCAATCGCAACGCCTGTATTTAGGACGTGGTGTTATTCTGGACGCTGTGTGTGACCTGTACTTTTCCTTAATGCAAATCAAAAGTGATTTCTCTTCCTCTTCTTTTCCCTTTCCTTGTCTCCTTCTCTCTCTGTCTTTGGGGTGCTCTGTGTTGGCAGTGCGGAGTCACGCGTGTGCCCCTGATCAGCACGGGAAGCCTGGAGGCTGCTCGGACATGTGCCTGTTGGGGAACAGCCACAAGACGCGGACCTGCCGCTGCCGCTCTGGTTTCAGCCTGGGCAGTGACGGCAAATCCTGCAAGAGTGAGTCTGTCTCCGCACCGCACCTGTGCCACACCTGCATCGCACCTGCACAACTCTTCTCCTAAGCTTAACAGTCAGGCCAGCTAAGAGTAACCCAGTGACCTAACACTGCTAGCAGCACAGGGACATTCCCTGTACACTCTCTCCACAGCCAGATAAATCAGACCTGGATGATAGGCTTTAGCTTTGATTTAGTCCAAGCACTGTAACAGCCAGACCTATTTTTTAAGGACCGAGGAAGAGTATGTCCTGCACACAGAGTAGAAGAGAAAACACCTGTTCTAACTGCCTTTGTTTTTCTTGTAAAGGCCAAAGCTGGTCAGATGTTCATGTGTCCGTGTGGTGGAAGAGACACTGATTTTGAATGGCTGGAGTCTTAAGAGGATGTTTGAGCAGTCAGATAGATGTGTATAAACAGAAAGTAGAGATTTTCCCAGACTGTGATATCTGATATTATTTTGCCTTTCACAGAACCCGACCATGAGCTGTTTCTAGTGTATGGGAAGGGCAGACCGGGCATCATCCGTGGCATGGACCTGAATGCCAAGGTGCCCGACGAGTACATGATCCCCATTGAGAACCTCATGAACCCGCGAGCTCTGGACTTCCACGCCGAGACCGAGTTTATCTACTTTGCTGACGCCACCAACTACATGATCGGCCGGCAGAAGATCGACGGCACAGAGAGAGAGGTCATAATTAATCAAGGTAAGATAGGATGGGGCAGAGGGCTGAACGCCTTACTGAAGGACATCCAGCCCTTACCTGGACTCACCGCTTTGATTAAAGAAGGAAGCCTCTATCTCTCCCCACGCTGAAGGCAAGCAAGATCCGACGGGGAGATAGTTTAGCGAGACGTGACCACTAAGAGCTCTGGCGCTGAGGGAATATCAGATAGGATGCAGCCTAGGCATTGATTTCAAGTGAGCGTAATAAAAACGGGAAAAAGGAAAGGTCTGCCTGGAAAGTAAACACTTCCTCCTGGAGTGCAGGTTATATCTGATGGTGGGGAAATGCTAGTCGCCCGCTTTCAAAGGGCATCTATGGAAAATCAGCAGCACCCTTGGGAGAACAGAGCAGAAATAAAAACACCTTTGCTACTGGGATGACTCAGAAGGTTCTGGATCTCTGCACTGCTGATATTTTTATTTATTTATTTATTTATTTATTTTCAGTCTTAAATTGAAGTGAAGAGCTGGTAAAGTTTGTCTGTTCATTTTTTTTTACTTCTTAGTGTATTTCTCTGTCATCTTTTTTCTTTGTCTAGGGATCTACACAGTGGAGGGAATAGCGGTGGACTGGATGGGGAAGAATCTCTACTGGACGGACGACGGGCCCAAGAAGACCATCAGCGTGGCACGGCTGGAGAAGGCTTCCAAGACACGCAAGACCCTGATTGAGGGTGGGATGACTCACCCGAGAGCAATCGTTGTTGACCCTCAGAACGGGTGAGTGTCCGGACCACAGCCGGACAGCCTCAACCCCTGTTGAGGCTCTTGTCATGATATTACATGAAATCCATTCAGCTCCATCTCCTCTGTACATTGACCCATGCTCTGAGCAGTTGACCAGATAGTTTCAATTACTTCATATTAAAGACAGTGCAGCTCAGTATCTTCTGATCTTGTAGTTCCCCACTAAAGTGTGAATCACAGGCATATGAGCAATATGTTCATTTTGTAAATACAAAATTGGTGCACATAGCATCTGCAGTGTACAAAGTGTCTGTTGGTGAGCCTGAGCTGAGTGAGACCTCATGGAGCCAGTGAGGTGCCTTCTGATGTGAACTGAGCTGCTGGATGTCTTGCAGGTGGATGTACTGGACCGACTGGGAGGAGGAGCCCAAGGGAACCAACCGCGGCAGCATCAAGAGGGCCTGGATGGATGGCACCAACACCGGCATCTTCCTCACTGGCAAGACGGTGCTGTGGCCCAATGGCCTCACGCTGGACATCCCCCAGGGCATCCTCTACTGGGTGGACGCCTTCTACGACCGCATCGAGATGGTCTTCATCAACAGCACAGAGCGCAAGGTGAGCTGATACCATACCTAAACACACCTAACTAAATATTAGAGTTGTAGTTTACATGCTGACTGTTTTTTAGTCATTCATGATCAACCACAGGAATGTTACATTTTGAAAAGGAGGCAGCTAAAATGTAGGCATTGAACACCTTATTAAAGGAGAGCCTTTGTTTGGGGTCGTCTCTCTCATGGGTTAGATTGTGTATGATGGTCCGGAGCTCACACACGCCTTTGGCCTGAGCCACTACAAGAACCTCCTTTTCTGGAATGAGTACCGAGGCGGAGGCATCTACAAGGTCGATCGGGACACCAAGAATGTAACCCGCCTGCGCCTTGAACGACCACCCATCTACGAGATCCGCACATACGATGCCCAACAGCAACAAGGTGATTACATAAACAAACTATTAGTTTTTCCAATGTAGTGCCTTGCCTGTCTGGTTTAGATAACAATGGCAATACTAAGTAATAGTGTTCGAGATGGAAATTGTTGGCCTACTCAGCCCTAAAAAATCCTATATATAAATTGTTACTTTAGTCTAATGCTCTGTGGACAAAAAAGGTCTTCAAATGAAGATTCTCCTTAAGTTAAAATATCTATATTTAACGGACATGTTCTACCTGGACAGGTAAAAGTTGCTCGTGCGTACTGGATAGTGCCCTCCTCAGGGTATGACGTACGCATCTGAAGCACAATGTGCCCTGTTTGTGTACAGAGCTTAATTGTCTGTCTGTGTCTGAGAGATGTGCCCTTGACTGAAATAGTGTGACTGTCCATCAGGTTCCAACATGTGTCGTGTGAACAATGGAGGCTGCAGCAGCCTGTGTCTGGCCATTCCCAATGGACGGACGTGTGGCTGTCCAGATGATCAGATCCTCGACTCCCACAACATCACCTGCCAAGGTGAGTCGACCGCTGTCACCAAACCAATTGCTCGAGAGAGTGAAATATCTTTATAATGGGGAATTAGACTCCCCTAACCCCTCCAGGCTACTGTCAATTTTATCCCTTCTCCTCTCCTCTCCCAGCCAATCCATCCTACCAGCCTCCCCCTCAGTGTCAGCCTGGAGAGTTTGCCTGCAAGAACAACCGCTGCATCCAGGAGCGCTGGAAGTGCGATGGGGACGACGACTGTCTGGACAACAGTGACGAGTCCATCGACCTCTGCCGTGAGTGGGATGATTCATTTTTGCTGCTGCCAGTGGTTGTGCAGACCAAGGCAGCTCAGATTTAAAATTTCAATGCCTATGTTAGTATATTTCATCTCTGCCAACTGTTTCCCACAGCTCATTGTTCTCCCTCAGATTCTGTGACTTGAAACCATATGTTTGTTTCTCTCTCGCTCGCTTTGTCTGACTGTCTCTTTCACTGGTTCACCACACACACACACACACACACACACACACACACACAAACACACACACACACACACACACACACACACACACACACACACACAACACACTTATTTTAATCCTTCACTGTGTGATGAGGCATTTGTGCTAACGGCAAAACTATTTAAAATGAGACGGCGACAAGACAACAGCCTGTGGGGAGGAAAAAAGTAAACAATGACAAGGACAGTTTATTTCTAAACCAATCCCTGAGAAGACAGGGGCATTTTTGAGGCAGACAAAAGCTCATATGTCTCTCTCTCTCTCTCTCTCTCTCTGTGTCTGTCTCTCTGTTTTTTTTTGTCTTCCAGACCAGCACACCTGCCCTTCTGACCGCTTCAAGTGTAATAACAACCGGTGCATCCCAGTGCGCTGGTTGTGCGATGGAGAAAATGACTGTGGCAATGATGAAGACGAGTCAAACACCACATGCTCAGGTACACACCTTCACACACACACACATACACACACACACGCACTCTACACTTTACATTAAAAAGCTGAGCCATAATCCACTGCTTTGGTAAGAGGTATGGTGTTGGGTTAGGCTACAGTTGTGCAACTGTTCACATACTAAGTGTTTTTTTTGCAATGTGCCATGAGACAGTTGCTTTGATTATAGAACAAAGCTAAGTGTTGCAGCAGTATGTGCAGGCCACGGAACACTGGAGTAGTACACCTGGGTAACACACCTCTCCAGCTTATGACTTTTAACCCTGCCCCTCCCTCTCCCTTCAGCTCGGACGTGCCCACCCAACCAGTTTGCCTGTGCTAGTGGCCGCTGTATCCCCCAGTCGTGGACCTGTGATTTGGACGATGACTGCGGCGATCGCTCAGATGAGCCGGCCTCATGTGGTCAGTGAACGAGCTCTCGTGCACCTTCAGTCGAGTCCTTAGAACATCAAGATGAATCTGGAGAAAATAGAGCTATATTCAAGGATCACGAGAGCAGCTGTAGATAAAATGTGATATGCTTTGTGTGTGTGTGTGTGTGTGTGTGTGTGTGTGTGTGTGTGTGTGAGAGACTGTGATATTTGTGCTATTTGACTAAATTGGGCTATTGCTATCTCCACAGCTTATCCAACCTGCTTCCCCTCACCCAGTTCACCTGTAACAATGGGCGCTGCATCAACATCAACTGGCGCTGTGACAACGGTGAGTGAAGACAGATGGTCTATGGGCAATGCATCAGCTCACCTGGTTTTACATGTTTCATGTGTATGCATCTTTAGTAGGTTACTTTGATTGATTTGAATGTGTTTTACTGTCATTGTGTGTGTGTGTGTGTGTGTGATGCCCAGATAACGACTGTGGGGACAACAGCGATGAGGCAGGCTGCACACACTCCTGCTCAGGGGTGCAGTTCAAGTGTAACAGTGGCCGCTGCATCCCAGAGTACTGGACTTGTGATGGCGACAATGACTGTGCAGACCACAGCGACGAAACTCACGCCAACTGCACCAACCAAGGTGAGACGCTGTTGAGACTGTGCCCAGATCAGGATGTCTGCAGTCTCACCTTCATTAAGCACAGAATTCACCTCCTTAGAGATTCACTGCCAGAATACAAATTCTTGGGGAACTGGTCTTCATGTT
>PYXC01001578.1:0-17600 GCA_015244755.2 Tenualosa ilisha | reverse complement strand
ACAGTGACTGGATGTTGTACTGAAATGAAGTGAAATGGAAGTGGGATGCCGAGGGTCACTTACTAATTTATGCCTAACATTTTCACCTTTCATTTATTTTAAATTTCGAAATATGAACCTGCTATAAAATGTTCAGGGCTTTATGCTGTTAGTATAGGCTACATATTATAGGCTACAGTGAAGACCTGGGAAATTTAGGCAGGCGCCTATGGGTTACTACTCTAGCTGTCTGATGGACCTCTAATTTGTTTTTGCGACTGCTGCGTGCGGAAGGCAAATCCACAATGAATTAAAATTTTCATATTAGATAATACTTGTAAAACTCAGAGCGTCGTTCAGACTTAACCCTCGTCGCTTGCTGTTTTTTTTTTTTTTTTTATCTCTGATTCATTGCATCTTGCGATGTCTTCTGTAAACAACCGCTTACAGGCTACTTGAAAATGTTCAACAATTGTTCTTGTACAGGCTATAATCAATTAGCTTTCAAAAGCGTAATTATCAATTATTTGTCAAGCTGTTTAAGCATTTTTTCGTGCTACATATAAGAAAAAGTGCTTAGATATATCAGGGACAAGTTGGCCGATTTGCTTGTCTTTTTAAATTGTTTTATGTGGCACGCAGGCAGGTCACGGTTGCAATTTAGCGTGAAATTTCCACAATATTCCAACCTATCCCACTTATGTGTATTTTTTCGTTAAGGCAAAATTAAACTTTTCCTCGAAACAAGGGGGCAGTGGGCTTCACGCTTGCTGGCAGTGTTTGCGATGGCAAATTAATGTGGACCCTCAGGCAATGAACTTTGTATTTTTTGAATAACAAGCACATGGGATGTCGAGTCGAAACAAGACAGTTGTTAGGCGGCGCAGGGCACTGGAAATGGTAATGTATTATTTCTTGCTACTGTTATAACTTGCAATATGCATATCAATAAAAAAAATACGACTAGGCCTACGTACCTGTTGTTTCCGCGCATGTACTGGGCTATTTCTTGGTATTTTTTTTACTGCTGGCTATTTTTGAACAAGTTTAGTTCACGCTGTCACGCTATCAAAACACACATCTAAGCGTATCCAATTATGCCTAATAGTAAGCTGTTCGCTTTCCTTTGCATGAAGTTGTCTTCCGTCCTAAACCAACAGCTAATTCCAATTTTCAGTCTGATTTTGGGGGAAGTTCCAAAACTATGAAGTTTCTTCCACTAGTTTAACTAGATTCTCCAGTTTTTTTTTTAAAAAGCCACTCGTGTTTGCTTAGGCCTTTAGGCTGCATTCTGAAGTGCCGCGCTGCAGGGGTGTCAAGATATCAGTCTTAAAGTGCATTAAAATGACATTATATATAATCCTCAACGTCAAATTGACGTCGACGTGCCCGCAGGGTTAGACAGTGGCGATATAGACGGCACTGAATTCCCTGAGTCGCTATAAGGGGCGGCACTTCAAGAGGAAAAGCCCCTTATTAAGGTGAACAGTGTTGCAGGATTATACTTACATCCATTATTTACATGCAGACTCCACAAATGTTATTCTTTCAAGAGGCAGACGTATAGTCACTCCGGAATAAGGAGTGAGTCTGCAATGAAACAGCAGTGTTTGAAACGTTCTCGTTGAGCTAAATTTCAGTGAACATTAAAGAGCAACAGTCTCTATATCCTCTATGGATTAAAATGCTGGTCCGGATTTCATTCGATTTGCTCGTGATCGATCTTACGTTTGTCATAGCAGGCTAGGTAGAGGAGGCCTTGTTGCCCAGGCTTGAAGCCTTATATGTACCCCTCCTCGTTTCCCCCACCTACGTTCCTGACACACTTCCTGGCGGCGAGGTTATCCAATCGGGGTGGGTGAGAATGCCACTGCTGCAGGAGACTTTGAGTGGGTAACACAGTCCAGGTCTGGTAAACTAAAAGATAGCCTCAGAGACTTTTCTCCGATCCCCGTTAAAGTCATTCAGGTTTTGTGTACGTAGGCAAGTTGTTGTGCAAGTGTCAGATTAATAAATAGAACTAAAAGCCTACCAAAAGGGATCGTTCCCGAGAGGAGCAGCCAGAGACGTCTGCGACGTAGTTCGCCATCAAATATAATATATAGGAAACATTTTCTAGTAAGATGTAACAACAGAGGCACACATGCTGAAAAGATACTGTTATGATTTTGTATTCACGAACTTGACAAGGATGAAAATCAGTTTGTTGTTGAAAGAGGAGACTCAAGATATATCCACAATGTGTAGCATTTTATGTTGTCCAATAACATTTGATCATTGCCATGGTTACAGCTAAATCTAAATTCCCTATGCTGTTCAGACAGTCAGTTTAACCTAACTTAACAAAACATTCAGACTTCATCTTTCTTTGGTCTCTCTAGTCTTTTAAGTGCTACTGCAACCTCGAGTCACCAATACTTAGAGCTACAAGTTCACCTAAACTTAAACATCTAAACATCAGCATTCTAAAAATAAGGCCAAAGGCCAAAGTGAACTAATTTATCACAGGCCACAGAGGTGTCACAGGAATACCCAACAAAGAATGTGAATCGCCTTTGGCTGCATTAGTTCTAAAAGAGCACATTTAGTGAGATGATATAATCCACTTACAGACCCCACTGGGTTCAGTGGAATATAATACTCTGCAGTGTGACAGACTGAAATACTGAGGTGTTTCAGGAATGTCATTGCACGTAGCATTGACATTTTTCAAATACGTATTTTTGTGTCAGAGTAAGAAACATCATCAGCTGCATGAATACACTGTTGGTTAGTTGAAATGTCTATAAATACTGTCACCAGGTTAATGATATGTAATTTAGTGTAATTGACACCATTAACCTTTCATACAGAATACTAATGATGTATCATGTTCGTTGGATGCCATGTCAGGGAGTTTGAAAGACTGGCCAATATACATTGTCAATGTGCACCAGTAATATAAGAATGATATTTTCTCTGCACGTCAGTACCCATAATTTATTACTGAGCCAATAAATAAGAACAACTCAAACATGATACATGTATATCTTAATTAGACAGCACACTAGGTTAATGTTTGATTGATTGATTGATTTACTAAAGTATAATTAAAGACTTGTTAAAGACATAGACCATAAACACTCTCAAATCCAACTCCTAGTTGGAAATGAATTAGAAATAAAAAGAAAATAACAACCTAAGCTATTGCAAGCAGCCTAAGCTATAGAATGTTTTGAGACATGTGAATTACATTAAGAGTATTATCTAGGACAATATAACAAATGAACAAAATTGCACATCATGCCCTCTATGAATCTACATAATAATATAATTATGTGTGTTTTGGAAAAAAAAAGGAAATTTAATCTTAATTAAACATATATGTTTATAAAACAGAACAAAGTAAAGAGCGTGCATTGGATCCTTGAAGTAATGCAGACACACATGAATGTTGATGCAATTCAGCAGTGTTGTCAGTGAGTGATGGAGCATGTGATGTTTAAATATATCAAACCATGTCTATAGAACACATCTTGCCTTATTGCCTTATTTGGGTGCTGCTTAGTTTGCAGAACATGGCAAATATAAGGACCTACAGGGAGAAAGGAGGAGTACAAGAGCGGCCAGGGGTGGGTCCAGTGCTCAGTAAGTCTTGCTGTAAGATTTAGAAAGGAGATGGCTCCTGAGAGAAGATGTAGCATGGCAAACTGTATTAATCTCAAATGCACGAAAAAATTAATGTTGGCATGAGATTATTTGCAAGTATGTTGAATAAGTTTACATTGATTCATAACGTGCCTGTTGTCTATTTTATTGTGTTACAGACTTTGACACAAATCATCAAATTCTTCTGGTCTGAGGTGGGAAAAGGTAAGAGTTATAGAGCCTAAATAGAAAGTTAATAAACAATCCCATCAAATCAAACATAAGAAAATGAAACAGAGAAGTTCCACATACCAATCCAAACTTATAAAATGTAAAGCAAACCTTTGTACACATTATGAGTATAAAATTCTGAGGAAATTTAAAATAAAACTCATGGTATAGGATAGTCTGTGAGACAGAAAATTGCCTTTAGCCAGTCAACTCCCTGCTTTCTGCTGTCTAATGTACTTTTCTGAAGTCATTATAAGGATAACCCCAGCACAAGGACGTATTTAATGGTATGGACAGTATGGACACGTCCATACCACTTTTCTGAAACCTTAAAATTGTCCACACCTCTTCCTCTGATATAAACTAGTTTCGAATTCACAGTAATTCTTCTCGGTTTAATTACTCAGAGAGTTTTCATCACACGTATACCATCCACATATCACCTGAAACTCCTAAGAGCTACTCAACTGTGTGGGTTGGTATTTTCTATGATAAACGGTTTGGTAGAAAATTAACATTAAATTAACATTAAATTCAATTCAATTTACAAGTATTGTGGATACAGTTCAGCATGCACACAAACATTCATGCACCATCCAGCTAGGCTTCAGGGTTCAGAGAAGTCTTCAGTGAGTAATGAATGCCATTGAATACAGTTTAGCAAATTGCAGACCATCCAGTCCCACCATCATCTTTCCCATACTGTCAGATGTCAAATAATCACAGAAATATAAAAGATACTGCTTGCATGCTTTCTGTGGTGAGAGATGTGAAATCACAAGACTGAGTGTATTTTCCTAATTTTGTGCAAGAATTTTCACAGCATGTTTTTAAAGTTTGATCGCTGAATCTGACTGACTACATTTTTTTTTTCGAAGGGGTAGGGTGGGAAGTGTAGGGAGATGTCTCTACCACTTTTTGATGCAAACTACACCTTGCACATAGCAGAAATGCCATTCAGGGTATCTTTCATGTGACTACCTGTTCTTAATGCCAACTTTGCAATAACTTATCCATTTAGAATGCATAGACATTTTGCTATATCAGTAGGTTAATGTTATGCATTAGTTTGAAATTTGTCGTTCTATTACTTTATGTAGACTGGACTTGAGCCTATTAAGGCCAAGAATGTATTTGACCTTGTGTCTATTCTACACAATGGCAGAACAACTATTATGAGATGTGAATATGCTATCAAAGACGATTGTGCATGCTTAAACTAGTTTAAACAGCTGCCTAAACAGCAAGCTTGGATAACTTGATTTGCCGTGGTGTGCAAATTAGGGCTGGCCAGTCAATTACCATGGCCGGATTCTGTTTCCAGACCCTTTCTGAATAGATGGTATTGCAATGCCATTGTCCCAGTTTGCCAAATCCAGACTAGCACTGTAAGGAGATGATAATCAAGCAGAAGTGTGTAGGAAGGCATGACCAGGATAACAGTAGCCATATTAAACGTAGTGTACCTGAATCCAACTTTTTTTTGCATGGTAAAATTTACCAAAGTGGAAATGTTTAGACACTCATTCAGAAAGGTCAATTTCATTCAGAAAGCCCAGAAGAAAGTAGGTGTAACGTTTCCTTCTGATATTACAAAATTTCATTTTAGATGACATAGCATAAACTAGAACAAAATGCTGCTTCGAACACCTTTCAACTGATTCACTACGTTGTGTGAAAAATAGGTTTATTATCATTGTTCAAAAGTTGTGGGAATACGTGTACAAATGGTGCGTGTATAAGGCTTGAGGCACTTTCCATGAAGAGCAAGGCAAGCGAAATGTGCATCGTTAGGAGAATATAATTCCAAACTACAAATTTTACAGGCAGGCTGGGGCCGTTAGACTACACACACACGAATACACACACACACACCTCACAGGAGAAGTATATTTATGCCCCTGCTCTGTAGTCCTCGTACTGTGGCCAATATTCAACTCAAATTCAATATTCTTCTTCACACAGTAATCTGCAACCATGGGAGATGCGGATATGGCCGTTTATGGCCCGGCTGCCATTTATCTCCGTAAGCCTGAGAAGGAGAGAATTGAGGCCCAGACCAAGCCCTTTGATGCAAAGACAGCTTGCTATGTGACTGATAAGGACGACCTGTACGTGAAGGGTACAGTCAAGAGCAGAGATGGCGGCAAAGTCGTTGTAGAAGTTCTTGAGACCAAGGAGGTACATTTTAAATGTCTGATTTTTAAGCTCTGATAACAACCATGTTACAAGTTCTGTTATGAAGAATTTGATTGAGGATCACTAAAATCTGTGTCATGTGCCTCAGGAAAGGACAGTGAAGGATGACGATGTCTCCCCAATGAATCCTCCCAAGTTCGACAAAATTGAGGACATGGCCATGATGACCCACCTCAATGAAGCCTCTGTCCTGTATAACCTCAAAGAGCGTTATGCAGCATGGATGATCTACGTAAGAATTATGTTTACTCCTAAATTGAATAAAATGACACCTTATAAAGCAAAAACTGGAAAACCAATCCTACTTTTTTTTATTACAGACCTACTCTGGACTCTTCTGTGTCACTGTGAACCCCTACAAGTGGCTCCCAGTGTACGATCCAGCAGTGGTGTCTGCCTACAGAGGCAAGAAGCGCATGGAGGCCCCACCCCACATCTTCTCTGTCTCTGACAACGCCTATCAGTTCATGCTCCAAGGTAAACTCTTCTTTTACAAGCAATTTTACAAATGTCTTTTAATTACATGTCATTCATTATCTAATGTCTCTACTTTGGCCCACAGACAGGGAAAATCAGTCTGTCCTGATTACGTAAGTGTCATCTGAACATCTGAACATTTCACATAAATAATCCAATATCATATTATGTATTTGGCAATGATAATATCTTCATGTGCCACAGCGGAGAATCTGGTGCTGGAAAGACTGTCAACACCAAGCGTGTCATCCAGTACTTTGCAACAATTGCTGTGTCTGGTGGTGACAAGAAAAAGCAAGAGCCACAGGCATCTGGAAAACTCCAGGTAAGAATTCTTTCAACATGTACAACTTGCATTACATTAGATACTGCTAATAGTTAAAGATACACAAATGACAGCACAGTAAAATAAAAATGTCCATTTGCAGGGCTCTCTTGAAGATCAGATTATTGCTGCCAACCCACTGCTGGAGGCTTATGGTAATGCCAAGACTGTGAGGAATGACAACTCCTCCCGTTTTGTAAGTTCATTCTGAACCATCTCATTCTTAATTCACTTTTGTAATTTATCATAAGAATGACCTCAGTGAGAAATATTCTATTGTCTTAAACAGGGTAAATTCATCAGAATTCACTTTGGCACAACTGGAAAACTGGCTAGTGCTGATATTGAGACTTGTAAGTACACTAAATGCTTTTTTTTCGTGCAGTTTCTGTTATGTTGCTTGATAACAATAAAAAAAAAAAAAATTAAATATTCTTGTAAATAGACCTGCTGGAGAAGTCTAGAGTGACATTCCAGCTTCCTGATGAGAGAGGTTACCACATCTTCTACCAGATGATGACCAACCACATGCCTGAGCTGATTGGTAGGCTTTACTAACTAACTATCAATTACCACATTACATGTAAAATTGTAATACATGGAAATGTTACATTTACTGTTGTTTACCTCAACAGAAATGTCCCTCATCACAACCAATCCCTACGACTTCCCCATGTGCAGTCAGGGTCAGATCACTGTGGCCAGTATTGATGACAAAGAGGAGTTGGTGGCCACAGATGTAAGATACGCATAATTCTATTGGAGTTTAAAACAAATAATAATTCTCCCTGTCAAAGATCAGAGTATCTGTTTTTTAAAAAAAGGTAATATTACCAAATGTATGATTTCAGACTGCCATTGACATCCTGGGTTTCAGTCAAGAGGAGAAAGTCACCATTTACAAGCTGACTGGTGCTGTGCTCCATCATGGCAACATGAAATTCAAGCAGAAGCAGCGTGAGGAGCAGGCTGAGCCTGATGGCACTGAGGGTAGGTCTAACCACTACTGAACCTCAGATCACTTCTTATTCCAAGGGATTTGAATTTCCTCAATACATTTCTTTGTCTAAAACTGCAATGTTAGGAACGCTTAAAGAGTGCATACTGTAACAATGGACCCTTCTACAAGAGTGCAGGGTTTGAATAAAAATTTCCAGTTTGTACCTATTGTTGTGGTCTGTGTATGCTCCACTACAGTTGCACGGCCAGTGTTGCCCAGGGGTTCGTTTTACTTTACAGGTTTTAACCATTTAGACAGCAGAATAATATGACTCCAATATAACAATGTTGCATTATTTTCAGATGCTGACAAAGTTGCTTACCTCCTGGGTCTGAACTCTGCTGATATGCTAAAGGGTTTGTGCTACCCAAGAGTGAAGGTCGGTAATGAGTTTGTCACCAAGGGTCAGACTGTACCACAGGTCCTGAACTCTGTGTCAGCCTTGTCCAAGTCTATCTATGAGAGGATGTTCTTGTGGATGGTCATCCGTATCAACCAAATGTTGGACACAAAGCAGCCGAGACAGTTCTTCATTGGTGTGCTGGACATTGCTGGCTTTGAGATTTTTGATGTGAGGATAAAATTATATTAATAATTAATTCTGTCAATTCCGAAGTGTTCTTAAATTATGTTTTATGTATACATGAAGTAATACATGTTATATTACCCCCATCAGTTCAACAGCATGGAGCAGCTGTGCATTAACTTCACCAATGAGAAACTGCAACAGTTCTTCAACCATCACATGTTCGTTCTGGAGCAAGAGGAGTACAAGAAAGAGGGCATTGACTGGGAGTTTATTGACTTTGGCATGGACTTGGCTGCTTGCATTGAGCTTATTGAGAAGGTCAATTTAGATCAATGATACAGATCCAAATCTATTACTGTATACAGTTTTTTGATGTCCACTTTTTAACCCAAGCAACGTTATTGTTTTTCTAACAGCCCATGGGTATCTTTGCCATCCTTGAAGAGGAGTGCATGTTCCCCAAGGCCTCTGACACCACTTTCAAGAACAAGCTGTACGATCAGCATCTTGGCAAGTGCAATGCCTTCCAGAAGCCCAAGCCTGCCAAAGGCAAGGCTGAGGCCCACTTCTCCCTGGTGCACTATGCCGGCACTGTGGACTACAACATCTGTGGCTGGCTGGACAAGAACAAGGATCCACTGAACGAGTCTGTTTTGCAGCTGTACCAGAAGTCAGCAGTGAAACTGCTGCCTGTCCTGTACCCACCTGTTGTTGAAGGTAAGAAACTTTATAAAGGATAAAACTTAATGCAAAAATAGGTAAGAGGTAAGAATTATTACATACAATTGAAATGTTTTTTTGTTTATTTGTTGTTGTAAATGTACAGAAAGTGGTGGTGGTGGTGGTAAGAAGGGTGGCAAGAAGAAGGGTGGCTCCATGCAGACTGTGTCCTCACAGTTCAGAGTATGTATTTTGCTATCAAGATGAAGATATTCAATCAATAATTTTTCAGATGTATTTTTATGATTTCCTATGTACTTCCTTCAACAGGAGAACTTGGGTAAATTGATGACCAACTTGAGGAGCACCCACCCTCACTTTGTGCGTTGTCTGATTCCAAATGAAATCAAGAAACCAGGTGAAATACCTTTAATCATAAAACATTACTGCTCAGTGCACAATATCAATGTCACATGTTTTCATCCCTAATATGTCTTTCACACAAATTGTGTGTTTGTATTCTGCCAGGTCTTATGCAGAACTTCCTGGTCATCCACCAGCTCAGGTGCAATGGTGTGCTGGAGGGTATCAGAATCTGCAGAAAGGGTTTCCCAAGCAGAATCCTCTATGGTGACTTCAAGCAGAGGTAAACTGACAAAGCAAATAAAGTATCACACATGTCTATAGGATTCAGATAGGGGAAATGATGCTGTAAGTATTTTTTATATCTAGATACAAGGTTCTGAATGCCAGTGTCATCCCTGAGGGTCAGTTCATTGACAACAAGAAGGCTGCTGAGAAGCTTCTGGGATCCATTGATGTTGATCACACCCAGTATAGGTTTGGACACACCAAGGTAAAAAAGTTATTGGCTGCTATAATATGTTTATGAGCAGCAAGCTTTTATGTCCAATTCACACATGTGTTTTCCTTTCACTCTCAGGTGTTCTTCAAAGCTGGTCTGCTGGGTACCCTTGAGGAGATGCGTGATGAGAAGTTGGCCTCCCTAGTCACAATGACTCAGGCCCTCTGCCGTGCATATCTGATGAGGAAGGAGTTTGTGGTTATGATGGAAAGAAGGTACTTTCTTCAGTTTGAAATGAACTGAAATGTTCACATACGTTCACATCAAGTTAATGTAAAGGTCTACGCTAAATAAATGTGTTTATCAAAAATGTCTGAGAAGTGCCAGAGAATATTGATTGATATGCTTTTATCATTAAGATAAATATTTTTAAGAGTTGATTAACACACACTATTACTTGTCATAGGGAGGCAATCTACACCATTCAGTGGAATGTGCGCTCATTCATGAATGTCAAGCACTGGCCATGGATGAAGGTTTACTACAAGATCAAGCCCCTGCTGAAGAGTGCTGAGACTGAGAAGGAGCTGGCCAACATAAAGGAGGAACATGAGAAACTCAAGGCAGCCCATGCCAAGGCAGAGGCCAGGAAGAAGGAGCTTGAGGAGAAGATGGTGGCTCTGGTGCAAGAGAGGAATGACCTGCAGCTGCAAGTGTCTTCTGTAAGTATATAATGTATTTGCTGTGACCTGCTTTAATTACACACAATAAGAAAATGGCAATTTTCACATAACCACTCTCAGCACTGTGTTTCAATGTCTCATATTTATCGGTCCTCGTTATATCACCAACTATGTTGTCTCATAAAATATAAATCACTCCTTTCATTTTAGGGATCTGAAAGCCTGTCCGATGCAGAGGAGAGGTGTGAGGGTCTGATCAAGAGCAAGATCCAGCTTGAGGCTAAACTCAAAGAGACAACCGAGAGACTGGAGGATGAGGAGGAAATCAATGCTGAGCTGACAGCCAAGAAGAGGAAACTGGAGGATGAATGCTCTGAGCTGAAGAAAGACATTGATGACCTGGAGCTGACCTTGGCCAAAGTGGAAAAGGAGAAACATGCCACTGAGAACAAGGTGCAGATTCTTGTGAAAAGCTAACAAAAATGTGTTTGTTTCAGTTAGTCTTCATGATGTTTACTGAATATTAATATAAACACTTCAGGTGAAGAATCTGACTGAAGAGATGGCTGCTCAAGATGAGTCCATTGCTAAGCTGACAAAGGAGAAGAAAGCCCTCCAAGAGGCCCACCAGCAGACTCTTGATGATCTTCAGGCAGAGGAAGACAAAGTCAACACTCTGACTAAATCCAAAACTAAGCTTGAACAGCAAGTGGATGATGTAAGTCAAGGGTCTCTCTGCATGTAGACATTAAACATGCATTATTTCAACACTTAATAATTTACTACTCTAAACTCAAAGCTTGAAGGTACCATGGAACAAGAGAAGAAGCTCCGCATGGACCTTGAGAGAGCCAAGAGAAAGCTTGAGGGTGACCTGAAGTTGTCTCAGGAGAACATCATGGATCTGGAGAATGACAAGCAGCAGTCTGAGGAGAAACTGAAAAAGTAATGTAGAATTTCTCTTAACCACATGCAATTTTCACACCAAGTATACTATTATTACTCATATTACTAAAATTGTTTAATGTTTACTTTTATTATTTTAATCTCCTTTGAAACAGGAAAGACTTTGAAACAAGCCAGCTTCTCAGCAAGATTGAGGATGAACAATCACTGGGTGCTCAGCTTCAGAAGAAGATCAAGGAGCTTCAGGTCTATTTCACCTTTAGTATTAAATAGCTTTTGTTATAAGTCTAAGCATGTTCTTTTTTCATCAATCTCTATTTTACAATCCTTAGGCCCGCATTGAGGAACTGGAGGAAGAGATTGAGGCTGAGCGTGCTGCTCGTGCCAAGGTTGAGAAGCAGAGAGCTGATCTCTCCAGAGAACTTGAGGAGATCAGTGAGAGGCTTGAGGAGGCTGGTGGTGCCACTGCTGCTCAAATTGAAATGAACAAGAAGCGTGAGGCTGAATTCCAGAAGCTCCGTCGTGACCTTGAAGAGTCAACCCTGCAGCATGAAGCCACTGCTGCTGCTCTTCGCAAGAAGCAGGCTGACAGTGTGGCAGAGCTGGGAGAACAGATTGACAACCTCCAGCGTGTCAAGCAGAAGCTTGAAAAGGAGAAGAGTGAATATAAGATGGAGATTGATGATCTTTCCAGCAACATGGAGGCTGTTGCCAAAGCTAAGGTTTGTGGTATGAATACCTGCATGCTGCAGTTTGCTGCTACTTACAGACAGCATGCATGGTACCAAATGTCTGAATGTGCATACACTAGTTCATCCAAAAGATTCTTGAAGTGTTTACTGAAGATATGACTGGGTGAACTGTGCATTCACACCAACAGGTACTAAAGCTGTAAAATTGCCAGAAGTAATTTACTTTCTATGGACAAAAATGTCCATTGTAGACAAAATTTATTTTGATGCTTATCGATTTTGCTTCCACTGTCAGGCCAATCTGGAGAAGATGTGCCGCACGCTTGAGGACCAACTCAGTGAAGTTAAGGCCAAGAGTGATGAGGGTGCCCGCCAGGTCAATGACCTCAGTGCTCAGAGAGCAAGACTTCAGACTGAAAACGGTGAGCTCGGCCGCCAGGTTGAAGAGAAGGATGCTCTTGTGTCTCAGCTGACCAGAAGCAAGCAGGCTTTCACTCAGCAAATTGAGGAGCTGAAGAGACTGAATGAGGAGGAAGTAAAGGTACAGATATCAGTGCATTAAATAATTGGACATTGGAGTACATAAACTACATAATGCAATATACTCAGTGAACAATTTTGATTCATCACAAACAGGCCAAGAATGCCTTGGCCCATGCTGTTCAGTCTGCTCGCCATGACTGTGATCTCCTGAGGGAGCAGTTTGAGGAGGAGCAGGAGGCAAAGGCTGAGCTGCAACGTGGTATGTCCAAGGCCAACGGTGAGGTAGCTCAGTGGAGGACCAAGTATGAAACTGATGCCATCCAGCGCACTGAAGAGCTTGAGGAGTCCAAGTATGTACAACACACAACGAACAAACGAACATGATTTTTTCCTGCTTTTTGCACGCTTCCTAATCAAATGATTTGCTTTAACAGGAAAAAGCTTGCTCAGCGCTTGCAGGAGGCCGAGGAGCAAATTGAGGCTGTTAATTCCAAATGTGCCTCTCTGGAGAAGACCAAGCAGAGACTCCAGGGTGAGGTTGAGGACCTCATGATTGATGTGGAGAGAGCCAATGCTCTGGCTGCCAATCTTGACAAGAAGCAGAGGAACTTTGACAAGGTAACACCCTCAGAATATATTTTTATATTCAGTTATAAGACAACAATACAGGTAAGACTCCATCTTATGCGATTTTTTTTTCTGTTAGGTACTGGCAGAGTGGAAGCAGAAGTTCGAGGAGGGTCAAGCAGAGTTGGAGGGTGCCCAAAAAGAGGCTCGTTCTCTCAGCACTGAGTTGTTCAAGATGAAGAACTCCTATGAGGAGGCTCTTGACCAGCTGGAGACCCTGAAGAGGGAGAATAAGAACCTGCAACGTAAGTCATGATTATTAAATTCTTCCAAATAAAACTTAAAACAAAAATATGTATATTATAGTACAGTAATGGAGACTGACTTTATGTTGGATTCAATGTTTTAAATATATTTCTGCAGAGGAGATCTCTGACCTGACTGAGCAGCTTGGTGAGACTGGAAAGAGCATTCATGAGCTGGAGAAGGCCAAGAAGACTGTTGAGACTGAGAAAGCTGAGATCCAGACAGCTCTTGAGGAGGCTGAGGTACACAGAATCCAACCTAAAAAGGCCTTTTACACAGATTTTAGCAGGGATTATTACAAGTAGTATGTGAAAGAAAATTACTGAGTTTCAGTTCCTTTGTTTTCTCATATAGGGAACTCTTGAGCATGAGGAGTCCAAAATTCTCCGTGTTCAGCTTGAGCTCAACCAGGTCAAGGGTGAGATTGACAGGAAGCTTGCAGAGAAAGATGAGGAGATGGAGCAGATCAAGAGGAACAGCCAGAGGGTGATTGAGTCCATGCAGGGCACTCTGGACTCTGAGGTCAGGAGCAGGAACGATGCCCTGAGAGTCAAGAAGAAGATGGAGGGAGACCTCAATGAGATGGAGGTTCAGCTGAGCCATGCTAACCGCCAGGCTGCTGAGGCCCAGAAACACCTGAGGACTGTTCAGGGTCAGCTCAAGGTCAGTCATAATAATAGAACTATGCAAAAACTTCACTTGTTTTGTTTACTGGGCTGCCGAAAGCCTTACTTATTATAGGCTATTGAATAAGTTTACATACTTATTTACAACCCCTAGGATGCACAATTGCATCTTGATGATGCCATCAGAGGACAGGAAGACATGAAGGAGCAGGTTGCCATGGTGGAGCGCAGGAATGGCCTGATGGTGGCTGAGATTGAGGAGCTGAGAGCTGCTCTGGAGCAGACAGAGAGAGGCCGCAAAGTGGCTGAGCAGGAGCTGGTTGATGCCAGCGAGCGTGTTGGCCTTCTGCACTCTCAGGTAGAAAAAACTATTAGTTAACACTTTTGATAAACTTGTGAACTTGAATGCCCAGTACTTCACAAAACTGAGACTAACTCTTGCAATTGTTCTATTTTTAGAACACAAGTCTGATTAATACCAAGAAAAAGCTTGAGACTGACTTGGTTCAGGTCCAGGGTGAGGTTGATGACATCGTACAGGAGGCTAAAAATGCTGAAGAAAAGGCCAAGAAAGCCATCACTGATGTAAGCAGTGTTATTTTATATCAGCTCATTGTTATTGTACAAACCATGTGACTATAAAGGATACGCTTTCATCTTACCTTCTATACATAATAATCAATGTGATCATCTAGGCTGCCATGATGGCAGAGGAGCTGAAGAAGGAGCAGGACACCAGCGCTCATCTGGAGAGGATGAAGAAGAACCTGGAGGTCACTGTGAAGGACCTGCAGCACCGCCTGGATGAGGCTGAGAATCTGGCCATGAAGGGAGGCAAGAAACAGCTCCAGAAACTGGAGTCCAGGGTAGGCAGCTATTTAGTGTAAGATTATCATACACATTTCATAAATAAATACTTGTCAGTGTTTGAAATATTAAAGTTCTTATTGTTAAGGTCCGTGAGCTGGAAAATGAAGTTGAGGCTGAACAGAGACGTGGCGTTGATGCCGTCAAGGGAGTTCGCAAATACGAGAGGAGGGTGAAGGAGCTCACCTACCAGGCAAGAAATCTCTCCTTGTTCTCTAAATTAATAAAACACCCTAAAAGGAATATAATGCATCACTAACTACTTTTCACTTTAGACTGAGGAGGACAAGAAGAACCTCAACAGACTCCAGGATCTGGTTGACAAGCTGCAGCTGAAGGTCAAGGCTTACAAGAGACAGGCTGAGGAAGCTGTGAGTCAATTCATATCTTAGTAGTCTATGAAAATATTGCAAATTTGAAAAAAGGAAAAACAATTCATCCTCTGTTTTCTTATCCCCAAAACAGGAGGAACAAGCCAACGGCCACCTGTCCAAGCTCAGGAAGGTGGCGCATGAGCTGGAGGAGGCTGAGGAGCGTGCTGACATTGCTGAGTCCCAGGTCAACAAGCTCAGAGCCAAGAGCCGTGACTCTGGAAAGGTAAGACAAAGACAAAATTTATAATGTCATGAAAATCACTCCATGTGTTTTCTATTCTAATTTCATGAATTTGTCATTTTTAGGGCAAAGAGGCTGCAGAATGATCTCCTGAATGTTTACTCGTCACCTTCATGTGGATAATCCTGAATAAAGTGACAAATTGTAACTAGCATTTAATAAATACTTGAAATGTATGCATTTTGTATGCCTTTTGATTATTCTTACACTGGTGAGTAACATGAATCATGGCAGAGGATGTTTAGAGTGAGTTGCAAAGAAGACTCTGTGTATATAGAAACAGACATTCAAGATAGATCTACAAAATACCGTAAATATACAATATTACTCTCTGTATAACATCTTGTAGAGAAACTACTACACTTAGCTAAAGGAGAAATCCAGTGTGAAACAATCCATAGCCTTGTTGTGAGATTAATATTTACCCAATATTAATTATTGGGTACATATTAGGAAACCAATTTTCAAAAAATGAGAGACAAGTTCCAATAAGATGTAATAACAGGGACACTCAAATAATGAAAAGATACTATAATATATACTTGATACTGGACCCAAATTGTTTTGCTTTGAAAGAGGAGCCTCACAATTCACTCCACAATGTGTGGCAACCCCAATTTATGCCAAAAGGGCTTTACACCAGGTAGAGAGTAATTTCTGGTTCACATTACACAATATCAGCCATAAATCGGAGACTGCCGACACCTCTGCAAACTCTCCAGTGTTCAAATTATGCAACGATTTTTGTGATCAGGAGTCTGTCTCACAGCTGTACGGCTGATCTGCGACCTAGCCGTCCACATTACACGATGTTTCACCTGGGGAAAACCCCAGTCATGCCTATAGTCCATCACCAAAATGTACCTTATTTGTTAATGCATGTTGTAACACCCTCCTAAATAACCTGTCTGTGAGTAGCCTAATTTCCTAGGTCGTAGTTGTCTTCTGTCACTCTAAATTACACATAAAATGCTGAAATTTTGTTAACTTTATATTCCCAGCTACAAACTTTCATTAACTATCAAAACACTTTGTCATGTCGCCATCCATGTTGATTTATCCAGAATCACCTATTCAGCATATGAGCTGATGTATTCTTAAAGTTTATAAGGCATATGCTAAATGCCACACTGTTTAAATCACCTTGTGGCTCACAAGTATGGGTTCACCACTGGATGGGGAAATGTGATATCCTTTACTGCGTGGATCCAAAACAGCCCTGCTCAGTCCTGATCAGCAGCCTGAGACCATATCCTGATGGTATTTTTCACTGGAGCACAATGCTTCAGTTTCTGACTATAGGAAGAATATTGAAAGAGTGCAATATGGTCAGACCACCCAAGGTCAGGGTTCAACTTTATATGCCCTTGGTATTTTATAGGCTGGTCCAATGTATGCTGGTCCCTGGTGTGACAGACTACATGTTTCTAAACTGAAGGAGAACTGAACGTAGTCAGTACCCCCTCAATAATAATAAAAACGGCGTCTAGCTCAACTGTTTCATGAACGTCATAGTGTTTGACTATGCCATAACTCAGCCATATGATGACTTACCACTGCCGCCTTTTGACATATTATGGTAAGCCATAATCACACCAAAATGAAGCCAAATGCCAGAATTTTGGTAAACCAGACATATGCCATGACTCAGCTGTATCACTGGCGCCTTTTTTGGTAAACCATAACCAAACTTTGGCCAAAACCTTAATGTTGTGCCAAAATAAATAAAAAAAAAATGCCAGATGTATGCCAAACCACAGCCAAAATGTTTGCTATCTGGGATTAACCCAGCAACTGGGTAATTGAAAGATATACACAATGCAAGGTTAAACAGCCTCGACCCAGTGGTTGGATTAATAAAATAACCCAGTATTTTTAGTGTACAAATTCCTGGACATAAATTTGTTATCAGTTTGATATCAATACGATGCTTTGTTTAACACATCAAATTGATATAATTTCAAAGCTAAAGCTTCAAAGCTAAAGACCTAATTTCAAAGCTAAAGACCTAAAGCTTAACACA
>PYXC01001573.1:0-10397 GCA_015244755.2 Tenualosa ilisha | reverse complement strand
ACTGAGGTATTTTTCACTGTGACAATGACTGATTTACAACAATCTGCCTTAAATCATACATTTTAGAAACAGCATGAAGACGTCTGGTTTAATGTATGCATAGCCACGTTCCACTTTCCATGTGCCCAATATCCTCAATTTTTCGTTGCAGGACCCCACGAATCTGAAGAGAGTGAACCACACTGAGGTATTTTTCACTGTGACACTGACTGATTTACAACAATCTGCCTTAAATCATACATTTTTAGAAACAGCATGATGTGAACGTCTGGTTTAATGTATGCATAGCCACGTTCCAACTTTCCATGTGCCCAATATCCTCAATTTTTCGTTGCAGGACCCCACCGAATCTGAAGACGAGTGAACCACACTGAGGTATTTTTCACTGTGACACTGACTGATTTACAAAAATCTGCCTTAAATCATACATTTTTAGAAACAGCATGAAGTGAACGTCTGGTTTAATGTATGCATAGCCACGTTCCAACTTTCCATGTGCCCAATATCCTCAATTTTTCGTTGCAGGACCCACCGAATCTGAAGACGAGTGAACCACACTGAGGTATTTTTCACTGTGACACTGACTGATTTACAACAATCTGCCTTAAATCATACATTTTTAGAAACAGCATGATGTGAACGTCTGGTTTAATGTATGCATAGCCACGTTCCAACTTTCCATGTGCCCAATATCCTCAATTTTTCGTTGCAGGACCCACCGAATCTGAAGCCGAGTGAACCAACTGAGGTATTTTTCACTGTGACACTGACTGATTTACAACAATCTGCCTTAAATCATACATTTTTAGAAACAGCATGAAGACACGTCTGGTTTAATGTATGCATAGCCACGTTCCAACTTTCCATGTGCCCAATATCCTCAATTTTTCGTTGCAGGACCCACCGAATCTGAAGACGAGTGAACCACACTGAGGTATTTTTCACTGTGACACTGACTGATTTACAAACAATCTGCCTTAAATCATACATTTTTAGAAACAGCATGAAGACAACGTTGGTTTAATGTATGCATAGCCACGTTCCAACTTTCCATGTGCCCAATATCCTCAATTTTTCGTTGCAGGACCCCACCGAATCTGAAGACGAGTGAACCACACTGAGGTATTTTTCACTGTGACACTGACTGATTTACAACAATCTGCCTTAAATCATACATTTTTAGAAACAGCATGAAGTGAACGTCTGGTTTAATGTATGCATAGCCACGTTCCAACTTTCCATGTGCCCAATATCCTCAATTTTTCGTTGCAGGACCCCACCGAATCTGAAGACGAGTGAACCACACTGAGGTATTTTTCACTGTGACACTGACTGATTTACAACAATCTGCCTTAAATCATACATTTTTAGAAACAGCATGAGTGAACGTCTGGTTTAATGTATGCATAGCCACGTTCCAACTTTCCATGTGCCCAATATCCTCAATTTTTCGTTGCAGGACCCCACCAAATCTGAAGACGAGTGAACCACACTGAGGTATTTTTCACTGTGACACTGACTGATTTACAACAATCTGCCTTAAATCATACATTTTAGAAACAGCATGATGTGAACGTCTGGTTTAATGTATGCATAGCCACGTTCCAACTTTCCATGTGCCCAATATCCTCAATTTTTCGTTGCAGGACCCCACCAATCTGAGCGAGTGAACCAATGAGGTATTTTTACTGTGAACTGACTGATTTACAACAATCTGCTTAAATCATACATTTTTAGAAACAGCATGAAGACAACGTCTGGTTTAATGTATGCATAGCCACGTTCCAACTTTCCATGTGCCCAATATCCTCAATTTTTCGTTGCAGGACCCCACCGAATCTGAAGACGAGTGAACCACACTGAGGTATTTTTCACTGTGACACTGACTGATTTACAACAATCTGCCTTAAATCATACATTTTTAGAAACAGCATGATGTGAACGTCTGGTTTAATGTATGCATAGCCACGTTCCAACTTTCCATGTGCCCAATATCCTCAATTTTTCGTTGCAGGACCCACCGAATCTGAAGACGAGTGAACCACACTGAGGTATTTTTCACTGTGACACTGACTGATTTACAACAATCTGCCTTAAATCATACATTTTCAGAAACAGCATGATGTGAACGTCTGGTTTAATGTATGCATAGCCACGTTCCAACTTTCCATGTGCCCAATATCCTCAATTTTTCGTTGCAGGACCCCACCAAAACTGATGCCGAGTGAACCAGATTGAGGTAAGTTTTACTGTGACTTTGCCTGATTTCCAAAAATCTACATTAAATCATACATTTTTAGAAACAGCATGAAGACAACGTCTGGTTTAATGTATGCATAGCCACGTTCCAACTTTCCATGTGCCCAATATCCTCAATTTTTCGTTGCAGGACCCCACCGAATCTGAAGACGAGTGAACCACACTGAGGTATTTTTCACTGTGACACTGACTGATTTACAACAATCTGCCTTAAATCATACATTTTTAGAAACACATGAAGACAACGTTGGTTTAATGTATGCATAGCCACGTTCCAACTTTCCATGTGCCCAATATCCTCAATTTTTCGTTGCAGGACCCCACCGAATCTGAAGACGAGTGAACCACACTGAGGTATTTTTCACTGTGACACTGACTGATTTACAACAATCTGCCTTAAATCATACATTTTAGAAACAGCATGATGTGAACGTCTGGTTTAATGTATGCATAGCCACGTTCCAACTTTCCATGTGCCCAATATCCTCAATTTTTCGTTGCAGGAACCCACCAAAACTGATGCCGAGTGAACCAGATTGAGGTAAGTTTTACTGTGACTTTTCCTGATTTCCAAAATCTACATTAAATCATACATTTTTAGAAACAGCATGAAGACACGTCTGGTTTAATGTATGCATAGCGACGTTCCAACTTTCCATGTGCCCAATATCCTAATTTTTCGTTGCAGGACCCACCGAATCTGAAGACGAGTGAACCACACTGAGGTATTTTTCACTGTGACACTGACTGATTTACAACAATCTGCCTTAAATCATACATTTTTAGAAACAGCATGAAGACAACGTCTGGTTTAATGTATGCATAGCCACGTTCCAACTTTCCATGTGCCCAATATCCTCAAATTTTCATTGCAGGACCCCACCGAATCTGAAGACGAGTGAATCACACTGAGGTATTTTTCACTGTGACACTGACTGATTTACAACAATCTGCCTTAAATCATACATTTTCAGAAACAGCATGATGTGAACGTCTGGTTTAATGTATGCATAGCCACGTTCCAACTTTCAATGTGTCCAATATCCTCAATTTTTCGTTGCAGGACCCCACCGAATCTGAACACGAGTGAACCACACTGAGGTATTTTTCACTGTGACACTGACTGATTTACAACAATCTGCCTTAAATCATACATTTTTAGAAACAGCATGAAGACAACGTCTGGTTTAATGTATGCATAGCTACGTTCCAACTTTCCATGTGCCCAATATGCTCAATTTTTTGTTGCAGGACCCCACCAAAACTGAAGACGAGTGAACCACACTGAGGTATTTTTCACTGTGACACTGACTGATTAACAACAATCTGCCTTAAATCATAAATTTCTAGAAACAGCATGAAGTGAACGTCTGGTTTAATGTATGCATAGCCACGTTCCAACTTTCCATGTGCCCAATATCCTCAATTTTTCGTTGCAGGAACCCACCAAAACTGATGTCGAGTGAACCAGATTGAGGTAAGTTTTACTGTGACTTTGCCTGATTTCCAAAAATGTACATTAAATCATACATTTTTAGAAACAGCATGAAGACAATGTCTGGTTTAATGTATGCATAGCCACGTTCCAACTTTCCATGTGCCCAATATCCTCAATTTTTCGTTGCAGGACCTCACCGAATCTGAAGACGAGTGAACCAGATTAGGGTAAGTTTTACTGTGACGTTCACTGATTTCCAACAATCCACCTTAAAGGGACGTTCAGGCAAGTTTTCTCCCACAAAATGGTACCGATGTCGGCTACGCAATTCCGGTGATATGAGGCGAGGAAATGTTAATATTTATATTTCATTTTTTAAAATAAAAATAATGTTTAAACAGTGGGTAGTGTAGTAGATGTAAACTTCATTTCACTTCGTTACCGGTGTAGTGGTGATGCTAGAAACCTACAACATATAGAGTACTAACTTCTGTGTTTGTGTAACGTTAGATGACACAGTAGTATGTGTACGTATATTTGTTTGGATGCCTTCTGTTCATGTGCCTTTATGTGTATGCTACTGGACACCTTCATTTCATTCGGGATACATAAAGTATCTCTATCTATCCATCTAACAATGCGTGGTTATTGGTTTTTAAGTAACTTACAATTGCCACCAGCAATGTGTTGCATTGTTATCAACTATTTACTCTTCTCTTAAATGTCAGAAATGTCAACCGAACCATTAAACACTTTTATGAATTAACCACTTTTAAATGTCTTTTTGTTAACATCTGATGCAGCTCAATTGTAATACAAAGTGGGTGACATGGTGTAGAAATTTGTGAACTTATCTGAGTGCAATGTTTTACAGCAGTAGCAGAGGAGGTGAGCCAGGAGGATGAAGTTCCTGAGGAATCTCACAGGACTGTGGCCACACAATGGGAAGACCCTTCTCTCTGGGATCCCAGTTATGCAAGAAGCCAGGGAGTGGATGCACCAATACAGAATCATGTGATGACGGATGGAGCCACACAATCTGGAGAATTCAGCCATTTAATGCTCCAGAGTGATGCTGATGCATACCTGTACACAGGGCTCCCACTAGACACATTCAACACTCTTGTGTCAACATTAGAAAGGTTTTGAAATGGGACTCTTACTCTTTCAGTGCGTGATCAAATTCTTATGACAATCATGAAACTGAAATTAAACCGTGTGCTGGGAGACCTCAGTAGACAGTTCCATGTGTCACAGAGTGTTGCCAGTAGAATCATCACACACTGGATTGATAAAATGGAGGAAGGCCTGCGACCCCTTATTGTCTGGCTACCAAGAAACCATCAAGGCAACAATGCCGGCTTCATTTCAGAAGTTTTTTCCAAATACCACCTGTGTCATTGACTGTGTTAAAGCATGTTGCAGAAGCCCAAAAATCTTGACTCTAGAGGTGAGTCCTACAGCCATTATTATTCCCATAGCACAATCAAGTACCTTGTTGGAATTGCCCCCTGTGGATTAATCATGTTTATATCATCTGCCTATGGAGGACACGCCAGTGACAAGTACATCACCATGAACTCTGGTGTCCTGGACTACTTAAGGCCTGGAGATGAAGTCATGGCAGATCGAGGCTTTTTAATTCGGGACATTCTCTTTGAGAGAAGAGTGAACTTGGTTCTGCCTGCTTTCACCAGAGGTGGTGGTCAGTTAACGGTGGAACAGGTTACCAGCACACGAAGAATCGCAAATGTTCGAATTCACGTTGAGCGAGCTATTAGGCGATTAAAAGTTTACAAGATCTTGTCCCAGGTAGTACCCATAAACATGTCACCAAAGATGGACAAAATCCTTCGCATCTGTGCTGCCTTAGCCAACTGTAGAGATGACCTCATTCGTTAATTGTCTTGTCATTGTCTTGACACGTTTACAAACACATTAGTATTGACTGTAGTGTTTACTCTCTACCACCTTATTGTATCCCTGTTGTTTTCTCTTTCTCTGGCAGCTGGGCCTGGTTGGCCCATGTCGTTGCAGCAGCAGCAGTAGCAGCAGCAACAACAGTAGTGCTTTAACTACCCCTGTGATTAAATTGTTTTGTAATGTACATTCATAACATTTAGGTAATTATTAATGTCATACATACATTAAATCAATAACATATTTAATATATATGTTCATATTTCAACATGTGTACAGTATATTTGATTACAGTTGGGTAAATATTGTGTACATATTAGTGAATATTAGTGGAAATATTGTGTAAATATAGTGAATATTCGTTTTTTTTAAGATATTTCATATTTTTAACATTTAATCTTTTTTAACAATAAAACTGATTGAGAGGGTGCTCTTGTTATGACATTTTAGTGTCTGAATTCCTTTTCTAGGAATTCATTATGTTTGCATATGCGCTATGCAGATTCAGTCACTGACCAACAAACTCATTGACAAGCTGAGGCAACATTGTGGAGAAGTAAAATCTTTTCAGATGTGCTACCCTCTCCTGAACATAAAGCTCATCAAATGGTACAGAGAATGAAATGGTGTCATTTGGGCTTCAGATAAACAATTTGGCCATCCTAAGGCCGGTACAAAACAATCCCAGCTGCACCTGCATGTAGTATCGTGGACACCTGTTTTTTGAAGTTGTGGTACTCCATCTATTAGCTTCACATCACTGCCATTTTGGGTAAGCTGATACAAGAGGGTGGGATAGAGCTTGTTGGGGACTGGGCATTTTATTTCCAGTAGGACAGAGGAGTCGATCACCCCATCTGGACTTGCGGAGAGCCATGTGTGTAATGTTCATGCCCTGCTCTTTAAGAGTATTCGAATGTCTGCCCTATCAACTTTCGATGGTACTTTAGGCGCCTACCATGGTGACCACGGGTAACGGGGAATCAGGGTTCGATTCCGGAGAGGGAGCCTGAGAAACGGCTACCACATCCAAGGAAGGCAGCAGGCGCGCAAATTACCCATTACCGACACGGTGAGGTAGTGACGAAAAATAACAATACAGGTCTCTTTCGAGGCCCTGTAATTGGAATGAGCGTATCCTAAACCCATGGGCGAGGACCCATTGGAGGGCAAGTCTGGTGCCAGCAGCCGCGGTAATTCCAGCTCCAATAGCGTATATTAAAGTTGCTGCAGTTAAAAAGCTCGTAGTTGGATTTCGGGAGTGGGCTGGCGGTCCGCCGCGAGGCGTGCCACCGTCTGTCCCGTACCCCTGCCTCCCGGCGCTCCCCGGATGCCCTTAGCTGGGTGTCCGACGGGGCCCGGAGCGTTTACTTTGAAAAAATTAGAGTGTTCAAAGCAGGCCGCAGCACGCCTGAATACCGCAGCTAGGAATAATGGAATAGGACTCCGGTTCTATTTTGTGGGTTTTCGGAACCAGGGCCATGATTAAGAGGGACGGCCGGATTGAAATTTTTCAATTTCAGGATCCAGAGGCGTTCTGCTCTCCCACTCTGTGCTAAAGCCAAGCCAGGGTTACTTTCAGGACCACAGACCAGCCAAGGTAAGTAGTGTCTGAAGCTGGGACTGGGGCTGGCAGTCAGGCCTTGGGTGTTGGGGCTGTGACTGTAGCTGGAGCTGGGGCCTGGTGTTGGGGCTGGGGCAGCTCTCCTTCTTACTTTTTTTTTGTTTTCTTTCAATTTCAGGATCCAGAGGCGTTCTGCTCTCCCACTCTGTGCTAAAGCCAAGCCAGGGTTGCTTTCAGGACCACAGACCAGCCAAGGTAAGTAGTGTAAGTAGTGTCTGAAGCTGGGACTGGGGCTGGCAGTCAGGCCTTGGTGTTGGGGCTGGGGCAGTGTCTGTCAGCCCCAGCTGGAAGTCAGGCCTTGGTCATAGGGGCAGGGGCTGGGGCTGGCAGTCAGGCCTTGGGTGTTGGTGTTAGTGTTAGTGTTAGCGTTGGTGTTGGTGTTGGTGTTGGTGCTGGTGCTGGAGCTGGAGCTGGAGCTGTGGCTGGGGCCTGGTGTTGGGGCTGGGGCAGTGTCTGTCAGCCCCAGCTGGAAGTCAGGCCTTGGTCTCAGGGGCAGGGGCTGGGGCAGGCAGTCAGGCCTTGGGTGTTGGTGTTGGTGTTAGTGTTGGTGTTGGTTGGTGCTGGGGCTGGGGAAGGGGCAGAGGCAGGGGCATGGGGAGCTCTACTTCTTACCAAAAGCATAAATATTTTTATTTTAATGTATTTATATTTATTTATTTTTCCTCCCCGCCCCCAATTTCAGGATCCAGTTCTGCTCTCCCCCTCTGTGCTAAAGTCAAGCCAGGATTGCTTTCAAGACCACAGACCAGCCAAGGTAAGTAGTGTTGTGCATCTGAAAATGTTGAGGCTGGGATTGGGCCTGGCACTCAGGCCTTGGGTCTTGGGTGCTGGTGCTGGTTCTAGGGGGCAGGTGGCAGGGGCAGTCTCTGACGGCCAGTCTTGGGCGTTGGGGCTGGGTTTTGGCTGTGGGCATTGGGCTGGGGGTGGGGGTTGGGGTGTCGGGCTATGGTTGGGGTGTGGGGCTAGGTTTAGGTTTGGGCCACGGGCAGGCGCTGGAGGTGGCTAACTGTGTGCTGGGCGTTGGGCTGGGGCCGGGCAAGCGTCTGGCGGCCAGTCCTTGGGCGTTGCTGCTGGGTTTAGGCTGTGGGCATTGGGCTGGGGGTGAGGGTTGGGGTGGTGGGGGCTAGGTTTAGGTTTGGGCCACGGGCAGGCGCTGGGGTGACTAACTGTGTGCTGGGCGTTGGGCTGGGGCCGGGCAAGCGTCTGACGGCCAGTCCTTGGGCGTTGCTGCTGGGTTTAGGCTGTGGGCATTGGGCTGGGGGTGAGGGTTGGGGTGTGGGGCTATGGTTGGGGTGTGGGGCTAGGTTTAGGTTTGGGCCACGGGCAGGCGCTGGGGGTGACTAACTGTGTGCTGGGCGTTGGGCTGGGGCCGGGCAAGCGTCTGACGGCCAGTCCTTGGGCGTTGCTGCTGGGTTTAGGCTGTGGGCATTGGGCTGGGGGTGAGGTTGGGGTGTGGGGCTATGGTTGGGGTGTGGGGCTAGGTTTAGGTTTGGGCCACGGGCAGGCGCTGGGGGTGACTAACTGTGTGCTGGGCGTTGGGCTGGGGCCGGGCAAGCGTCTGACGGCCAGTCCTTGGGCGTTGCTGCTGGGTTTAGGCTGTGGGCATTGGGCTGGGGGTGAGGGTTGGGGTGTGGGGCTATGGTTGGGGTGTGGGGCTAGGTTTAGGTTTGGGCCACGGGCAGGCGCTGGGGGTGACTAACTGTGTGCTGGGCGTTGGGCTGGGCCCGGGCAAGCGTCTGACGGCCAGTCCTTGGGCGTTGCTGCTGGGTTTAGGCTGTGGGCATTGGGCTGGGGGTGAGGGTTGGGGTGTGGGGCTATGGTTGGGGTGTGGGGCTAGGTTTAGGTTTGGGCCACGGGCAGGCGCTGGAGGTGGCTAACTGTGTGCTGGGCGTTGGGCTGGGGCCGGGCAAGCGTCTGACGGCCAGTCCTTGGGCGTTGCTGCTGGGTTTAGGCTGTGGGCATTGGGCTGGGGGTGAGGGTTGGGGTGTGGGGCTATGGTTGGGGTGTGGGGCTAGGTTTAGGTTTGGGCCACGGGCAGGCGCTGGAGGTGGCTAACTGTGTGCTGGGCGTTGGGCTGGGGCCGGGCAAGCGTCTGACGGCCAGTCCTTGGGCGTTGCTGCTGGGTTTAGGCTGGGGGCATTGGGCTGGGGGTGAGGGTTGGGGTGTGGGGCTATGGTTGGGGTGTGGGGCTAGGTTTAGGTTTGGGCCACGGGCAGGCGCTGGGGGTGACTAACTGTGTGCTGGGCGTTGGGCTGGGGCCGGGCAAGCGTCTGACGGCCAGTCCTTGGGCGTTGCTGCTGGGTTTAGGCTGTGGGCATTGGGCTGGGGGTGAGGGTTGGGGTGTGGGGCTATGGTTGGGGTGTGGGGCTAGGTTTAGGTTTGGGCCACGGGCAGGCGCTGGGGTGACTAACTGTGTGCTGGGCGTTGGGCTGGGGCCGGGCAAGCGTCTGACGGCCAGTCCTTGGGCGTTGCTGCTGGGTTTAGGCTGTGGGCATTGGGCTGGGGGTGAGGGTTGGGGTGTGGGGCTATGGTTGGGGTGTGGGGCTAGGTTTAGGTTTGGGCCACGGGCAGGCGCTGGGGGTGACTAACTGTGTGCTGGGCGTTGGGCTGGGGCCGGGCAAGCGTCTGACGGCCAGTCCTTGGGCGTTGCTGCTGGGTTTAGGCTGTGGGCATTGGGCTGGGGGTGAGGGTTGGGGTGTGGGGCTATGGTTGGGGTGTGGGGCTAGGTTTAGGTTTGGGCCACGGGCAGGCGCTGGAGGTGACTAACTGTGTGCTGGGCGTTGGGCTGGGGCCGGGCAAGCGTCTGACGGCTAGTCCTTGGGCGTTGCTGCTGGGTTTAGGCTGTGGGCATTGGGCTGGGGGTGAGGGTTGGGGTGTGGGGCTATGGTTGGGGTGTGGGGCTAGTTTAGGTTTGGGCCACGGGCAGGCGCTGGGGGTGACTAACTGTGTGCTGGGCGTTGGGCTGGGGCCGGGCAAGCGTCTGAACGGCCAGTCCTTGGGCGTTGCTGCTGGGTTTAGGCTGTGGGCATTGGGCTGGGGGTGGGTTTGGGGTGTGGGGCTATGGTTGGGGTGTGGGGCTAGGTTTAGGTTTGGGCCACGGGCAGGCGCTGGGGTGACTAACTGTGTGCTGGGCGTTGGGCTGGGGCCGGGCAAGCG
>PYXC01001572.1:0-11079 GCA_015244755.2 Tenualosa ilisha | reverse complement strand
GATCTTACACTCAGACTATCCCCAATACAACTCACTACATTGTTGCATGCCATGTAACATGTGTTCGCATTCCATGTAGCATTTTGTTTCATGTAAATATATTCATTGTTATAGGCCAAGCTAGCGGTCCCTTGATGGGGGTAATAAGCCTACTCGGTAGGGCTCGGAGTGTTATCGCGGTAGGCTACGCGACAGTTTTGGAAACCGCTGGTTTAGTCTTTTTACGTGGATTTTAGTCACCTTTAGATGGTGAAATTATGATTCAGATTCACCAATGGCCAACCGCGTTAGTCCTACCCCGCAATCGGTATTGCCCCATTAACTTCTATTCTGATTGAAGTCAAAAGTAGAACAAATGTCTTCTGCTTACCTTCCTCCATTTTTTTCTCCATCACTTAGTCGTGACAGATAATGGTCATATGACCGTTTCTTACTCTAACCAAGTGAAGAAAAATAAACGGCTTATGTCAGCCTAGTGGTCTCTTGCCAATCAAGACGGTAGGCGAACTAAACCGGACTGAAACACCGGCCGAAAACTGTACTGGTAAATCATTGTGATGTCATGACATCGCTATTCTGTTGTTTTGTGACGTAGCCTACTACTAGGAATCCTGTGGGAACCTTGACAACATATTTTATTCCCTTCTCTCGGCGCTGTTGTAATTGGATGCTAATGTTAGAGATAACTTGGGGTCTCTTGGGACGGGAGAAACAGCCTCTCCCATATTCACGACACAGCCTACATAGCCAAAATCGTTTGTCTTAATCCAGAGCTGCTTGAAATAAAACAGACTGAACGTTTTAAAGCAATGCTTTAGAATCTCTGGTGAAGAGCACGGAATCATCTCCTTAGTTAAGTCAGCCCATTTAAAAAAATATGCCTACCCCAGAGGGCTTTATTGTACTGAGGGTGGGCATGTTACAGCACAGGGTGGTGTGAGGTGTATGCTCTCAGAAAATATATGGGATGTGTGGTTTCCCCTTCATGCTTCAGACCAAAATATACTAGTTGTGCACATTTGACTCCAAAATCCACCAGACCTCCATTCATTTCAGTGGGAAATTTACTTCATTTCTAAATTATGATGACATTTGAGTCATAAAACTAACCAACAACTAACGCCAAGTTCAGTGTTTATTGCCCAGCATGGCTAGCAACAATCTATGTGCATCACTGACTGTAAATTGCTGGCACGACCTGAAAAATATCATGTTTCATGTTCTTTTTATAACAAACTCTGTGCAAGTTGTCAACAATTCTTATAGGTTCATGGAGCGCGCATACAAAGATACTTTCAATGTGAATATTTATTGAGTGGATTGTGCAAAGTGTGAGTGACAGAGAGAAAATAGCCCTTAGGGCAGAGTCTTTAAGTCCAACCACTGCGCAAGCAGGATAACCAAAGACTGCTCACTGCCCGTGCGCTTTCCAAGAAAAAGGCAAAAAAAAAAAAAGAATCAACAATTCACAAAATCCACAGGAAAGGTAATCCACAATCTCAGTCCGTCAAAACCAAAGTCGTCTCTCAAAACCCAGCCCAACAAAAATAGGGGAAAAAAGAGCGATCTCACCTCTTTAGATTAAGTTCATCCCGCGAAAGTCCGACGTTATATTCCACAATGGAAAGGGCATAGCAAAAGAAAGTAATCCATTCAACAACAGCATTTCAAGTGTCATTCAATATTCAAACTTTAGGAGCTTTGAAGGATATCAGAAATTTGCGCTACCGGCATCCATCTACCCCCATTCGTTCCTCTTTCCGCGTCTCTCGTTCAAAAAGGAGCATGTGATTTAAAGGGACTTTAGCCATAGGACAGGGAGTGAAAAGGTGTGTGCGTGTGACGGTGACACAGTGAGTGACAGTGAAGAACCCTTTAGACTTCGTAGGCTCATGCTCACCCTGAATTCCTCACGTAAACGCCCTTATATCTTAAAGTGAAGGCAGTATATGTTCAGCGCCTGGCCTGGCTTTCTATGTATCAATTTCCATACACATTTGAAATGTCATGTAATATAATTTATTAGCTTAAATTTACTTTACTAATTAATAGTTAGGAACTTAATAACGTTTTATGTGGCTGAGGTTACATAGTAGTGGCGGAGCTTTTGAAAAAAGTTGGTCAAGAGGACCTTTGAGAGCACGTCCCAAATGGAGAATGGCTGGTGCAAAACCAGTGGACTCTTGCCATGAGGAACTGATGGCGAATCGGAACTCATGCAACCCACTGGTCCCAGTTGTTATGTTTCTCCCCAACTAGTGGCAATTCCTTCACCAGACACTCGATGGCTTAAGAATATCAAAGAGGTCTTTAAAAAATGACATTTCTTTAGGCTTAGGGTCAGTGAGGCTAGATGGAGCTTCTCAAACACCTTCTTCAGATCAGTCAGGTGGTCAGCTTCAGATTTTGAAAAGATGATTATATCATCTATATAAACAAAACAACACACTCCCCTCAACTCAGCCAAGACATTTTCCATAAGTCTCTGAAATGTGGCTCCTGAGTTCTCGAGGCCGAAAGGCATGGAAACAAAATGGAAGAGACCATATGGCGTGATGAATGCCGTCTTCTCAATACTGGCTTTGTCCATTGCAACCTGCCAATACCCCCGAGTGCAAGTCCAGAGAAATGAACACAGAGGCGTCAGAAAAGGACTCAAGGATGTCATGGATCTTTGGCATGGGATAGGCATCAAACAGAGTTTTTTTGTTTAGGCGCCTGCAATCACAAAGACACAAAAGACACAAAGACACAAAATCACCATTTTCCATCAGGCTTGGGCACTAAGACAACCGGAGAGGCCCATGGCCTGCTCTTGGATTACTTGTCTTGTGGCTGAAACCACGTGATTTGTAACACGACATCAGAAGGTGTGAACTACTTGCACTGCTGGGTCATCAGAGAGCAGTCGGTCGATCTCACAACAATTACTTCAGTTTTTTTAGTCTTTGGTTGCTGTTTAGTTGACTTATCATTATTAACTGGAGTCCAATCATTTTTCATTTAAGCTAGATCATTTTCAATCATGCTGCCTACTTTCACCAATTCAGCCACTGTGTTTACTGTTCCATGTAGGCCTGAAGCAATCTTAGGTTTGGTATTGCTGAGAATGTGGCGTACTAATGCAGCTTTGTCAATGTCAGGTTTCCACTTTATACAGAGTGCTCTGTAATCATAGGCAAAGTCCCTGATGGACTCATTTGGACTTTGGATACGAATACGCAACTGTTCTCTAATTTCCTGAACAAAATCAGTGGACAGAAATGCAGACAAGAATGCAGTTTGAAATTCCACCCATGTATGAAGGTTCTTTCGCTCCGCTACCCACCAGCTTTTGGCTGAGCCTTTCAGCACAGAGGACACTGTGGCCAATATTCCATTGTCTGGTGTGGGCCTTCAATCCAGAAATTCCTTACACAGCTCTATGTATGTCATGGGATCTTTTCTTTTACTGTCACCACCAAATTCAGGAAAATTCAGTTTAATTGGACGTCGGCTGTTCTTATGCTAGGGAAGCTGGAGGGGCTCTGAGTGTCATATTGAAATCTCACAACTGATTGACCTCCAGTCTGATTCATAGGAGACAGTTTGGGGATGCTGGTGAGTTTCAACTGATTCAGCTGAGCTTCCCATTGATCACGTCGGTGTAAGCAGTGCACAACAGTCTCCTTCAGATTCGCAACGATATCAACTGTAAATGTTTAATCTGTCTCAATTGTATTGTCAATCATTTGTCTTAATAAACTCTCTCGGTTAATGATACGGGTGTTTGAGTTAGACAATTTCATTTCAAGATCAATCAAACGAGTTTTCATTTCATCGAGTGCTCTTTTAAGTTCGTTCAGTTCCACTTGATAGACAGACGCATGAGACACAGTAACATTCGTTTCATCCTCTTCACCATCAACGTTAGTTTCTTCTTCCTCCTCCTCCTCCTCATCATCATGACCATCTCCGGACACTCCATTACGATCATCACCCTCCCCGTCTTCATTATTAGAGTGTGTAGCACTACTCTCGCCAAGATATAGGCCACTAAGGGATACTGTAAGGTTATCTACCCGTTCTCTAAAGGGAACGTGAGGGCGATAAGGTGTGTGCGTGTGACAGTGACACAGTGAGTGACAGTGAAGAACCCTATAGACTTCCTAGGCTCATGCTCGCCCTGAATTCCTCATATAATCGCCATGTGAAGGCCGTATACGTTCAGCGCCTGGCCAGACTTTCTATGTATCAATTTCCATATACATTTGAAATATAATGTAATATAATTTAGTACCTGAAATTTACTTTACTAATTAATAGCTAGGAACTTAATTACTTTTATGTAGCTGAGGCTGCAATATTTTCACAAAGAGAATGTGATACTTACACAGAGACACAGTATGTTTCAAGATGCAAAAACTGTAGGTATTACGATTGCTACTACATCATTTCAAAACTTCCTGTTTATTAGAACTTTCAAAGTACAAAATAAAGAATATCCACAAAATATCTGAAATAAATAAATTAGGCAGTTAACATCATGTTTTTCATATGGATGAAGTAACCAAGTTGTGTTGATTCCTGGATCTGTGTGGCTCCAACCCGACTATGTGTGTCCAAAGCCTTCATGTTGTAGATTATTAGCCATTACACTCTTTTCAATTTTGTATCTACTTATTCATCACTTGTATGCAACACTGAAATTGAATCACTGAAAATTGACACAGGCAATGATTTGACGTTATGCTTATATGAATTTTAATGATGTAAAAGGAAAATAGGAGAGAAATGTCATGGGATTGTTTCTGCGGTTCACTAACACATGGAGTCAGTCTTGCGCAGGATCCTCATGAGGTTCCGTGTGGTGTAATATGGCCGGAGTACAGTCCCATCATTACGCTCCAAGTCATCCACTGTGTGGAAAAAGAAAAATATTAACAAACACAAACCTTTTAGGGTTTCCCAAACTTCAGGCCTTTTAAGGTTTCCCAAAGTTAAGGTCAAGCCCCAGACACATCAGGCTTGTGGGTCACAGGAACTTGCTAGAGCACAGAGTGCTTTGGAGAAATAAAGCCAATTTGTCTATTTGAACCGGTTTGCTCTCCTGATATTACAGTGCGTGTATGTGTGTACATGCATTTATGCCTGCAAGTGTTTTGTAGTTGTAGGTGTTTGAGGATGTGTGTTTTTCAGACTGTTCATACAGGCTGCTAAATGGGTTCAGTGACTTTGAAACAAGACACTCTAAAAATTCAGGTGCCAATCTCCCATGAAATGATAGTCAGCACTCTACACCTGAGCTACAGCCACTTTTTGGTTCTTTTTGGTATGTGTGACCATTCAAAGCCACAAACTAGCTTGACTCAATGCTTCTAAATATATATATACATGAAATTTCACGTGTCTAATGGACTAGACTGAATTTTAGGGATTTCTTGGCTGTTGTTTTTAAATGACTTTGCACGAGGGTGAAGACACTAGAAAAGGTACTCACTATGGCAAATGAACATTGTGTCCACACTCATTGTATAGACGCCGAAGAAGGCCTGGGCTATGATGTAAGCTCCAACAATGACGACCTGACAACACACAACCACACACAAACATGTTTTTCAGTTCTTACTAGGACTGTATTATGAGCCATGACTTGTTTATCTAATGTTTATCGAATACCTAATCTATTTCCATAACACAGTGCAAAAGTAAAATAGAAGTAAAGACAAAAGTAAAGATGTCCCTTTGCAATTTGCACTAATTGGCTAAGACAGTCTTGAAGTTCTTCATTAGACCAACTGTGTTTATTATTTCTAGTCTCTGTCCAGGTGATCCATACTGTCACTGCTTTACCATACTGAGGACTGGACTCTTTGAAGTACTATTAATGAGTATTTTATCAGATTTTGTCAAGCTGAATAAAATCATTCTCAAGCAATCAGACACTTTCCAGATGGAATGGCATGGTTAATTAAAACCTGTCTGCACTTCACAATATTCACTATCTGGGCAATATCCTCAACACTGAAGGCTACAAGCATTCATTCTTCAACCTTTCTCCCATTCTCCTTTGCACAACGAGACCCCAGTCACCAAAGATCTCATCTCAAATGTCTACAAGTCTAAGTGCAAGATGTGCAAAGGGAGTTCATGCAAAAAGCTTGTCACTTGAGCAAATAGAGGGTGAGTTTTGACTGAGAAATAAATATGAATTGGTGTTACAGGTCTCAACCCCCAGTCAATGGTGGTCTAAGACACAAAGTAAAATTATTTTATTAATTATTTTTGAAACAAGCATAGTGAAGCTGCGACACTCACAATGACTGGTACCCAAGAATAGTTCAGTTTGCTCGCTTGGAAGATGTCATGTGGAATAGTGATGTTGCCAGATGTTACCAAAAATGCCAGCACACCTTGAAAACAGAAAATAAGATGGATATTTTTCTTCTGTTAACAAGTACCATCAATCACCTAATGATTCCAGTACTATGAAACTCTCTACCTAAACCTTGACCGGACTGCTTGAAAAGTCAAGAGAAAAATGAATTTTCTCTTCACAAGTGCATAGCTTGTGTTTTCAAACAATAAAGCCAGGTTTCACAGCCTAATGTTTCCTTACCTACTGTTCCCACAACCACCAGCTTTCCAAAGAGAAGCAGCACATCTGCTACACTATCCAAAGTCTCCACTCTGTGAATGGAACAGGAGATTAACCACTGAGTAGAACTGTGCTGTCACCCACTCAACACATGCATGGAACTTGGATGACTAACAATGCTGTTCTGTCAGAGAGAGGCCTCTAGATATTCCCTGTGTGGGTCATTGAGTCGGTTTTATCTACAACATACTTCATGGCATGGCTAAATGAGGTTGGAAGACCAAAAATAATCAGCTGTCACATCACTTGCTAGAGTAAGACAAACATGTAGTCCTACCGCAAGATGTTCCTCTTCAGGAGGCTCTGTGCTTCCTTAGCCGAAATCCAAAAGCTGTACCCATACACAGCAATCTGGAAAGGAATTTCAGTTGTTTTCAGTTACACACCTCTTGGCTCTGTACAACTTTCACAGGATATTTCCATAAAGGCTATAGAGTATAACGTACAGAGACAACATTCACTGTTATATCACTGGCATGACACTACAAACAAATAAGAAAGAATAACTTACCACAACATGAGCATTGGAGTTCATCATCTGCAAAAAGGAGTTCAGACAGCAGTGTGTCATACTGTTGACACATCTGCTGATTAGATTACATGATCCTGTTGGAAGACAACAAAAAACATCACAACAAAATGATGATATTAGTATCCTCATAATTTGTGAATGCCCTAAGAATGTAATTTAAACATTTTTAAATTCACAGTTAAATTCCCAGTAGTTTGAGAAGTAGTCACCCCTGCTTTTACGAGACAAGAATTCCAGAAAGATCCGAGGGAAGTGGAACAATGGGAGAACACTAGCAGCGAAAGCCAGAGATCCAGCATGGTACCTTCAATTTGGACAAAAAATAAGAACAAACGTTTTGTTCATATAACATCTTCACATTTTTGTCAGAATTAAGTTTTGTTCTGTTGAGTGTGCATGTGTGTGTCTATTTATTAAAATGGACTTCATTTGTTCTGTGGTCTTACTGTAAGTTGCGCATGAGAGCCTGGGACAGTGGGTGGGGTGGAATATCTCCTGGCTTGTTAAAAGCCCAGTAGTAGGAAGCAAAGGTGCCCGCCAGTGTGCAGTGGCCCAGGGTGAGAAAGAAGTTCACACACCAGAGGAAACCCAGCAAATTAAACACCTGCAGGTAGACCAAGATGTTCTGGAACAGGCCTGAGTCATCGTACTTGTGGAAGATACAGGTCACTGTTGGACAGTGTGTGAACTTTGAAGAATCAAATGTCTAGACATGAGGAAGATCCAGTGGGAGGGTTGTGAAAAAGACAAACAAGGAGCACTGAATGGTTAGTAACACATGGAGTGGATGCACGGAGGACCTGAACACATTGTCACTACAACAGGTAGTGACTTCGAGGTATGTATAAACATGTCAAATACGCATGAAGCACAAGAAGCCTTCTGGCATGTCAGAAACTGGGTGTGACTCACAGTTGGAGTACAAGTCTCAAGGCCTGTAATAGAGCTGCAGTCTCCATCTGTGGTGTTCAGTGCCACTAGCCTGTAAAGAGGAGCCCCAGAAGTGACCAGATATCTGGAAAGAGTCAAGAGATTTTGCCACTGCATACTAAGTGGACTAAAAGTGTAAAAGATGTGTGCATCACCACCTGCTTTTGATAACAAAATAAAGCATCTAAACATCTAGCAAAGGAAGCTGCACACATACAAAATCACTGCTTTAAAAAACCCTCAAATTTACACAGCGAAAGGATACAAGGATGTCATCCCCCAGTAGGAAATACACACCACCAGTAAAATGAAGGTGAGGAAAGGATAGCCTATTGTTGAGCTCACATAGCTGATTGCCCTGTATGTCAAATAGTGAGGATACAGAGAACACACATGACAATACAGACAATCCAAATACCATACTGGAGAAGCGTGATCATTTCTCTCTTATTTCAGCTAATCAAATCCACATCTCAACTTTCTACCAACATCAGCACATCCTTTGAACTAGGATGACATCTGACATCACTGATATAATATGAAGAAAGAGCCACCATACTTGTTGGACTCCTCTAGAAGAGCCACAGCAAAGGAGATCCTTTTTCCAAGGCTTATGAGCACAAGAAGTACTATGACTTCCATCACTATGATGACGATCACTGTTATGGGGAAATGATGGTTCGGTTAATTTCACTCTTTGAATTAGAATACCCGGAATCTTAAAGAGTATAAAGGTGGGAAATGGTGGCCTACAAACACCTGTAAATTAGTGTTGTTTCCTCTATGATTTATATTTCTATTGCTTCTATACTAACACGTTTAAGCCATAACATTTCAAATTTTAGCCTTGTATCTTTGTTGGTGTTCAGTGTTGATGGAAGGCTAACACAACAGACACTGAGATATCTAAACGCTGAAAGTCTTTGTTTTCTCAGATAAAACAGACCAGTGACTTACTGAAAGCTATCCATGTCTCTTTGACTTGAAGATAAAACGCAAAAGTAGAGTTAAAACTCAGATCACTGAGGGATATTTCTGACGTGAGGTGTTTGGCATACTCCGAATAACAGTGGTAAATTCCTGAAAACAGTGTAATGGTAAAAGATAAGGTCCCAAAATTTAGATGTACTGCAACGATACACCACTTTATGTAAATAAAAAAGACAAAAAAAACACAGCATGCATAAACTGTGAGACAAAATGAATAAACAAATAAACATACTTTCACACATAAATAAACAAACAGAAATGCTTTTACTGGTAAATCTGTCTATGAACTAGGCACTGGGAATCCTGCTATGGTTTGGTTACTGATACATCTGATTATCTATTTCATCAAGTCTATCTTTTAGAATCCTGTAAGCAGTACAGTTATTACCATAAGCTCCAACACCCAGCACGCCTAGAATGACCGTCAACACGAGGACAGATGCTAAGTATCTCAGCAACAGAAGAAAGACAGCACTGATCACCATGGCTGCAGCAAGACCTCTGAAAAGATGTCAAAAGATTAAAGATACTGGCGGTGTCAAACCAATGCACATTTTAAATGAAGAGATTAACACTGAAGGTGTCTGGAAACTTACAGTAAGATCCAGTGCATGGACATGGCAAAGTCCTCAAAGATCCTGACCCAAACACCCCTGTTACTGATGACTGACAGTATGTCACTGTGAGAAGGAAAGCACAAAGGAGAGGGTTAAAAAGACCTATTTTGATGGAGATCTGCAGATTTCCAACACTTGTTTTGTTTAGGATATTGTGCAAATGTATTGTTTGGCAGCAGTGAAGTCAGACAATATTTTTTTTTACCTGGTGGCATTCTTTATGGCACTAACAGTGTAATTGAATAACTTTTGATTTCTTATGTTGAAGTTAGCGGTGGTATTCAGTAAATCTGAGTTTGTGAGACACCTTCCAGATACTGCAGAGAGAAGAACAGAGAAAAACAGACATGTTTTTGTATGTAATTAATGTAACTACATTTCCAGAATGCAACACCTGCAACCTTTAGAATGCACATTCAGCAACAACAATTAATCATGAATTAATAGATAACTAAAAACAGCCAATGTACAAGCAACTATTTTGTTAATGACAGCACTAATTCTGGAAAGAAAAAAAAAACACTCTTACTTCTTTACTCTTCAATGCATGCAAACTATTCAACACTTCAGACCAATTCATAGTAAATCAGAGGGAAAAAAATACCTGATTGAGATGGAGCATAAAATGATGGACACAGATCTTTATCAAGGATCTCCTGGACAGTCTTGGTAGTGGTAGTGAAAACAGAGAGCAGAAATTATGATTGTGTGCAGGATTCGCCAGAAGCTCTTGTTCAAAGTGGCTGACGATATAGGCCTAAACACCTTGCTACATTATGTTCTTTTAAAAATAGCTTTGTAATGGCAGAACAAACAACAACCAAAAACAATAACAACATAACAAAAAAAGGAGTCAATAAATGAAGAGAGAATTAACATTGCATCAAAAACCATTACAACCTTCAAACTATAATGCAATTAATTCACTGTAAGGTCAACAAATGCATCTTAAAACATCTATTGAGTCTCTCAAATGGCGCATGGCACCGGAGATAATAGCATGACAAATTGCAACATCTGCTGGACTATGCAGTACCAGAGTGGTAGCTTCCAAATCAAGACGGGGATCACAGTATTTCTGCTGAAAATAGTCTTTGGGCACAGCGCCTGGGGCATAGGCAGCATCTGGTAGCATCCAGTACTGAGACGGGCATTCCTGGACACAAACCTATGGGCAATATCCCAAAGAGGGAGCAAAGAGAGCGCAGGGAAGAAAATCATGATTCCTGATGACATGCCGACAAAATATCCTTCTAAAATCACTATCAAGGCCTTATGAATGAAACTAAATGACTGAATGCAGGGAATCAAGCTGTTCAGTAACTACGGATTGATGGATTTCTTTTTAAAACCAGCTCATTTTGCGTTTGCTG
>PYXC01001571.1:5000-10732 GCA_015244755.2 Tenualosa ilisha | reverse complement strand
GCAGTCCTATGTAATAGGCTACACATGTAACCACAGCAGTCCTATGTAATAGGCTACGCATGCAACCACAGCAGTCCTATGTAATAGGCTACACATGTAACCACAGCATCCTATGTAATAGGCTACGCATGTAACCACAGCAGTCCTATGTAATAGGCTACGCATGTAACCACAGCAGTCCTATGTAATAGGCTACGCATTAACCACAGCAGTCCTATGTAATAGGCTACGCATGTAACCACAGCAGTCCTATGTAATAGGTACGTAGCTGCAGAGCGCTGCCCTGCTCCCTGCTTTGTGCCGTAAACATAAACTACATGCATCTTTAGCATTGCTTGCAGCCTACCAGCAAAACCAGCTGCTGATGACCATATATTTCTGTAGCCGACCGCTGACTTGTGTTTAACCGTTTAGGATATCAGCCATTTAGAGTTTAAAATGTTCTGACACAAGCTGTTACCTTACTGTAGCTTGGGGAGTGACAGAGCTCACTGACTGTGCACATCTCTCCCTCTCTCTCTCTCTCTGTGTGGTATTCCACAACACATGCTTTTGAACCAAACCCCTTTCTCATAGTGAGCTCTCTTTCAGTGAGACCCTTTTCCTCATCTGGTACCACCAGGCCCACCAGCAGCATCACCACATTTTTCAGTTTGTGCAGGTTTCACCTTTTCCCTGTTTTTAAATATTAAATCCTGAATTCTAAAGTCAGGCTATAATGCTTATTAGGAGGGGTTTTCACTTATTACAAGAAAAGGACTTTTTTGTTAATGCTTAAATCCACTGCCTTCTCAATGCAATCAATCAAGTCTAATATGAAGATGAATATGATGATGGTGGTGAAACAACCACCATCTTTCCCCATCTAAAAAACAGCAACTTTTGACAATTTTCACTTGGTCCCGCAATATTCTTGCAACAAAATGCCTAAAAATATCATAACACGCAACTTTTTAGAAAACTGCAAAATCAGGCATTTTTGATGCAATTGCAGCTGCAAAATCAGAAAATTTTGATCACGAAATCCTGGAAGGACTTGAGCCTCTATAACATAGTAATAGAGCATATAGTCACACACTTACAAAGGAATGAGAAACTCATTAGTGATGACTGCACTATTCCCAATGGACACAATCTTTACAGCAGCAGGAACTCCCTGGTATGAGCCCTTATAAACTGATCCATAGGATCCCCTTCCAATGCAGTCATTATGGTCCACAGTTATTGTAGATGGATCCACAAAATGAATGCTCTTCTGGCGGCCTAGAGACAGGAGAACATACAAAAAGTTACAGGCTACATCAAAACTTTCATGAAACCTAATGAATCAAGCAAACTTATACTGGCTTGACATTCCAACATCTTTGTCAGCGCATCTCAGTTAATACATGACAATGATGAAATATTTTAGAGATAGAAATGTGTAACCAAGGAGAAATGACCAACTTTTCTGTCAGCACACAGCAAAACAAAACGTATTCTATTCCAATGTTTTTGCTGAATATAGTTGTACTTTTGACTTTTACTTTTACTAGTGATGGAATATTTGTATTACTCAACTCTGTGACTGATAAATGAGTTTTGAGGTTCTTGAATGAGTTTTGGTTCTTGAATTCCAAATCAAAATTTAAATAAAAAAAAAATAGCAGTGAAACTATAACTATTCTAGGTGCTTTATTCATGGGATTTTTCCCTGCACTGGTCTGAATGTAAAATCCTGCTGATGAGTCTCCCACCTCCATGTGCTGTGGTTCTTTGAGTCTCATCTGCAGTGTCTCCAGTCCCCTCTGCCGTCTCCCCTGTGCCGTACCCAGAGCTCTGAGTGGAGGCAGCCACAAGGGGGCGCTGTAAGGGCCTCATGAGAGCAGATACAAATCTGGAAAAAACAGAGCCATGTCCAGATCTGCTCCCAGAGCCGTCATCAGGGATGGGTTCTCTGACTACAAATAACAAATAGAAAAACATATTAAATGCAGCACTAGCTGAACATTTTCAAAGGCTTTTGTTTTAAAATACAATTTAATATTAACTTTATATCTTTAAGAGTACAAAGAAATATATACTAACAATCCGGTGGAAAACTTTGCTTTGCTTCAACAGGAAAGGACATCCCTTATTTCCTGCCACCATCTCTTCTATCTTCTCCAGCAGCTCTGTCACCTGGCCACCATCACTCTTCTTATTGTCTACAACATGATACCTGTTCCCACATTTCTCTACAACCCACTGCAGAGCCTCTCCTCCACTCTCAATGTGCTGCTCAATGCTTGTGTCTCCCAGCCAGTCCCCTCTGGTGAACAGCACTATAGTGTGACTCCAGACTCTCTCCCCCAGAAGCTCCATGTTTCCTGCACTGCTCTTCTGTGTGTCTCTGTGAATGACCTACTCACATTAATGACCAGGAGTAGAGCATGGGGTCCTGGAGGACACAGAGACACACTGAGGAGAATCTCTCGTTTATCACGTTCAGGAGTTTCCTCTACAGTGTAGTTCTCCCACCATCCTGGTGCCTCCACTGCAGTGATTGTTTTCCTGCTGTTTCTCCTTCTCTCTTCACACACTCAGCTGTTCTCCCTACAGTATCAAACTCCTCTCTGCCCAGGATGGTGTTTCCTGATGAACTCTTCCCTTCTCTTCTGTTTCCCAGCAGCACAATCCTCATGTGTGAGATTTGTGGAACTCCACCTGGAAACAAACATCACAGCACTCTGTCAAAACATCAGCCATCAAGGTACATATAATACACTATAGAGTGTTTGTGTGTGTGTGTGTGTGTGTGTGTGTGTTTGTTTGCATGAGTGTGTTAGGGAGGAGTGTTGTATTTTGTGAATTTGGCAGATCCAGTAGGTTATTTTGAAAAAATTGTGCGTGTTTGTGTGTTTGTGTGAGTGTGTGTGTGTTAAAGAGGTGTATTTTATTTTCTGTGTGTCTGTGTGTTAGAGAGGTATATTGTATTTTGTGAGTGTGGCAGATCTGGTAAATTATTTTGAGAATACTGTGTGTGTGTGTGTGTGTGTGTGTGTGTGTGTGTATGTTATGAGTGTGTATGGGTGGGAGGTTGTTTGTGAGGGATGTGTGTTTTGTATTTGTATTCAGAGTATGATATACCTGGCGGCAGTTATTATAAGAATACACTGTGTGTGTGTGTGTGTGTGTTTGTGTGTTAGAGAGGTGTATTGTATTTTGTGAGTGAGGCAGATCTGGTGAATTATTTTGCGAATACTGTGTGTGTGTGTGTGTGTGTGTGTGTGTTTGTGTGTGTGTGTGTGTGCGTGTTCGTGGTGTGTGTGTGGGGTGTGTTTGTGAGGGATGTGTATTCTGTATTTTCAGAGTATGATATACCTGGTAGCAGTTATAAGAATACTGTGTGTGTGTGTTAGTGTGTGTCTATTGTGAGTTTGTGTGAGGATTGTGTGTTTGTCTGTGTGTGCACACGTGCGCATGTCTGTGTATGAGGGATGTGTGTTTTATATTTTGTAAGTGACAGACCTAATAACAACTATTTCTGATAGTTCTGTGTGTCTGTGTGTGTATGTGTGTGTGTGTGTGTATGTTAAAAAGTGTGTGTGTGTGTGTATATGTGTGTTGGATGAAAAACTGAAACATTCTCTGACCTGCTGATGATCTGAGAGTCTCTCTCTGCTTCTGCACCTTCATCTTCCTCTCCTCTGCTCTCCTCTCTTCTTCCTTCTTCTTCTCTTGGAGTTTGTTACAAATCTGTCTGTCAGAATCAAACACATGGCCACCCTTTCCTGCCACCATCTCTTCTATCTTCTCCAGCAGCTCTGTCACCTGGCCACCATCACTCTTCTCATTGTCTACAACATGATACCTGTTCCCACATTTCTCTACAACCCACTGCAGAGCCTCTCCTCCACTCTCAATGTGCTGCTCAATGCTTGTGTCTCCCAGCCAGTCCCCTCTGGTGAACAGCACTATAGTGTGACTCCAGACTCTCTCCCCCAGAAGCTCCAGGTGTTCCTGCACTGCTCTTCTGTGTGTCTCTGTGAATGACTCACTCACATTAATGACCAGGAGTAGAGCATGGGGTCCTGGAGGACACAGAGACACACTGAGGAGAATCTCTCGTTTATCACGTTCAGGAGTTTTCTCTACAGTGTAGTTCTCCCACCATCCTGGTGCCTCCACTGCAGTGATGTGTCTCCCTGCTGTTTCTCCTTCTCTCTTCACACACTCAGCTGTTCTCCCTACAGTATCAAACTCCTCTCTGCCCAGGATGGTGTTTCCTGATGAACTCTTCCCTTCTCTTCTGTTTCCCAGCAGCACAATCCTCATGTGTGAGATTTGTGGAACTCCACCTGGAAACAAACATCACAGCACTCTGTCAAACACATCAGCCATCAAGGTGCATATAATACACTATACAGTGTGTGTGTGTGTGTGTGTTAGAAAGGTGTATTGAATTTTGTGAGTGTGGCAGATTTGGTAAATTATTTTGAGAATACTGTGTGTGTGTGTGTGTGTGTGTGTGTGTGTGTGTGTGTGTGTGTGTGTGTGTGTTTGTGAGGGATGTGTGTTTTGTATTTTCAGAGTATGATATACCTGGCAGCAGTTATTTTAAGAATACTGTGTGTGTGTGTGTGTGTGTGTGTGTGTGTGTGTGTGTGTGTGTGTGTGTGTGTTAGAGAGGTGTATTGTATTTTGTGAGTGTGGCAGATCTGGTAAGTTATTTTGAGAATACTGTGTGTGTGTGTGTGTGTGTGTGTGCATGTTGTGTGTGTGTGTGTGTGTGTGTGTTTGGGAGGGATATGTGTTTTGTATTTTCAGAGTATGATATACCTGGTAGCAGTCATTATAAGAATACTGTGTGTGTGTGTGTGTGTGTGTGTGTTAAATTGTGTGTGTGTGTGTGTGTGTGTCTGTCTGTGTGTGTCTGTCTGTGTGTGTGTGTGAGTGTGTGTGTGTGTATGTGTGTGTGTGTGTTAGAGAGGTGTATTGTATTTTGTGAGTGTGGCAGATCTGGTAAATTATTTTGAAAATACTGTTTGTGTGTGTGTGTGTGTGTGTGTGTGTATGTGTGTGTATGGGTGGGTGTGTGTTTCTCAGGGATGTGTGTTTTGTATTTTCAGAGTATGATATACCTGGTAGCAGTTATTCTAAGAATACTGTGTGTGTGTGTGTGTGTCTTAGTGAGTGTCTATTGTGAGTTTGTGTGAGGATTGTGTGTTTATCTGTGTGTGCACATGTGTGTGTATGAGGGATGTGTGTTTTGTATTTTGTAAGTGACAGATCTAATAACAACTATTTTTGATAGTTATGTGTATGTTTGTGTGTGTATGTTAAAGAGTGTGTGTGTGTGTGTGTCTGTGTGTGTGTGTGTTGGATGAAAAACCGAAACATTCTCTGACCTGCTGATGATCTGAGAGTCTCTCTCTGCTTCTGCACCTTCATCTTCCTCTCCTCTGCTCTTCTCTCTTCTTCCTTCTTCTTCTCTTGGAGTTTGTTACAAATCTGTCTGTCAAAATCAAACACATGGCCACCCTTTCCTGCCACCATCTCTTCTATCTTCTCCAGCAGCTCTGTCACCTGGCCACCATCACTCTTCTTATTGTCTACAACATGATACCTGTTCCCACATTTCTCTACAACCCACTGCAGAGCCTCTCCTTCACTCTCAATGTGCTGCTCAATGCTTGTGTCTCCCAGCCAGTCCCCTCTGGTGAACAGCACTATAGTGTGACTCCAGACTCTCTCCCCCAGAAGCTCCAGGT
>PYXC01001570.1:0-12931 GCA_015244755.2 Tenualosa ilisha | reverse complement strand
ATTTGTTGGGCTAATTTCAGTGACATTTTCATCTGAGATTCCTATTAAACATCACCACACTGAGAAAGGGACACACTGAAATCACTTCAAATGGCAGCACTAGTTCTTCAACATAATGAAAAGTGCTTCTCTTTGGGGTAGTCCAAGTAGTGGGCATCACCGTTTTCATATTTGTTTGGCGCATATTTTTCAGCACAGAATCAGTCAGGAGAAATTTATTCAGAGTAAGGAGACAGACGGATACTTCAACTTTAGTGTCTTTCTCATAAAATGCAAAAGAAAGTGCTATCAAGTTGGGGTGTTGGTCTGGATTCACCAGGCAGACAGAAAAATACCTTTCCCTGCTCTAAACTTTTGTTCTGAAAATTTCCTCAAACAGAGGCATTGATTTGAAAAGTACATAAATAAGTGCTTTCTTTGGGGTAGCTTGATGGAGATGATTCCTCAGTGTTGTGGCTAAAAACCTGATGCCTTTTGTTACACTGCTTAGCATAGAGGTTCTTTTGACATAGACAAAATGATGATGCATATAGAACTTCCATAAGCACTCTGTCAGAATCAGTACCCTAGCCAGCAGTGTCATTTTAACATGAACTGGCAACAGCATTTGGATTGGTCTTAATCTCTCCATCATTTCCTTGGATAAACGTGTGAATTTTTGCACATGAAAAAGGCAGATTTGCATGCAGATCAATTTCTGCCATTTAAGGGTGTGGTTCAGGGAGGAGCTGTGAATTGCTCAGGTATGATAGGGCCACAGGATATGCTTTAAATGTGTGCAGCAGAAACATTTCTCCACTTTACCAGACCTGCATATATAATCCACAGTCTCTTGGTGCTTGGAGGATATCCAGAAAATGGACTGGGAAAGCTGGGTCACATTTCTGGATATGTGTTAGACAGCTGACCTGTAAGGAAAAGTGATGATGACACAAAGGAGCTGCATCAGAATTGTCACCCTGACTACCTAATAATGGCACTGACCTGTGTTGGATATTTGGCAAGTGCTATTTGTTGGGCTAATTTCAGTGACATTTTCATCTGAGATTCCTATTAAACATCACCACACTGAGAAAGGGACACACTGAAATCACTTCAAATGGCAGCACTAGTTCTTCAACATAATGAAAAGTGCTTCTCTTTGGGGTAGTCCAAGTAGTGGGCATCACCGTTTTCATATTTGTTTGATGCATATTCTTTCAGCACAGAATCAGTCCGGAGAAATTTATTCAGAGCAAGGAGACAGACACTTCAACTTTAGTGTCTCTCTCATAAAATGCAAAAGAAAGTGCTATCAAGTTGGGGTGTTGGTCTAGATTCATCAGGCAGACAGAAAAATAGCCTTTTCTATTCTAAACTGTTGTTCTGAAAAGTTTCCTCAGATAGAGGCATTGATTTGAAAAGTATATAAATAAGTGCTTCTCTTTGGGGTAGCTTGATGGAGATGATTCCTCAGTGTTGTGGCTAAAAACCTGATGCCTTTTGTTACACTGCTTATTATAGAGGTTCTTTTGACATAGACAAAATGATGATGCATATAGAACTTCCATAAGCACTCTGTCAGAATCAGTACCCTAGCCAGCAGTGTCATTTTAACATGAACTGGCAACAGCATTTGGATTGGTCTTAATCTCTCCATCATTTCCTTGGATAAACGTGTGAATTTTTTGCACATGACAAAGGCAGATTTGCATGCAGATCAATTTCTGCCATTTAAGGGTGTGTTTCAGGGAGGAGCTGTGAATTGCTCAGGTATGATAGAGCCACAGGATATGCTTTAAATGTGTACAGCAGATACATTTCTCCACTTTACCAGACCTGCATATATAATCCACAGTCTCTTGTTGCTTGGAGGATATCCAGAAAATGGACTGGGAAAGCTGGGTCACATTTCTGGATATGTATTAGACAGCTGACCTGTAAGGAAAAGTGATGATGACACAAAGGAGCTGCATCAGAATTGTCACCCTGACTACCCTAACAATGGCACTGACCTGTGTTGGATATTTGGCAAGTGCTATTTGTTGGGCTAATTTCAGTGACATTTTCATCTGAGATTCCTATTAAACATCACCACACTGAGAAAGGGACACACTGAAATCGCTTCAAATGGCAGCACTAGTTCTTCAACATAATGAAAAGTGCTTCTCTTTGGGGTAGTCCAAGTAGTGGGCATCACCGTTTTCATATGTGTTTGATGCATATTCTTTCAGCACAAAATCAGTCCGGAGAAATTTATTCAGAGCAAGGAGACAGACAATTCAACTTTAGTGTCTCTCTCATAAAATGCAAAAGAAAGTGCTATCAAGTTGGGGTGTTGATCTGGATTCATCGTGCAGACAGAAAAATAGCCTTTCCCTGCTCTAAACTGTTGTTCTGAAAAGTTTCCTCAAACAGAGGCATTGATTTGAAAAGTACATAAATAAGTGCTTTTCTTTGGGGTAGCTTGATGGAGATGATTCCTCAGTGTTGTGGCTAAAAACCTGATGCCTTTTGTTACACTGCTTAGCATAGAGGTTCTTTTGACATAGACAAAATGATGATGCATATAGAACTTCCATAAGCACTCTGTCAGAATCAGTACCCTAGCCAGCAGTGTCATTTTAACATGAACTGGGAACAGAATTTGGATTGGTCTTAATCTCTCCAACATTTCCGTGGTTAAACGTGTGAATTTTTTGCACATGACAAAGGCAGATTTGCATGCTGATCAATTTCTGCCCTTTAAGGGTGTGTTTCAGGGAGGAGCTGTGAATTGCTCATGTATGATGGAGCCACAGGATATGCTTTAAATGTGTGCAGCAGAAACATTTCTCCACTTTACCAGACCTGCATATATAATCCACAGTCTCTTGTTGCTTGGAGGATATCCAGAAAATGGACTGGGAAAGCTGGGTCACATTTCTGGATATGTATTAGACAGCTGACCTGTAAGGAAAAGTGATGATGACACAAAGGAGCTGCATCAGAATTGTCACCCTGACTACCCTAATAATGGCACTGACCTGTGTTGGATATTTGGCAAGTGCTATTTGTTGGGCTAATTTCAGTGACATTTTCATCTGGGATTCCTATTCAACATCACCACACTGAGAAAGGGACACACTGAAATCACTTCAAATGGCAGCACTAGTTCTTCAACATAATGAAAAGTGCTTCTCTTTGGGGTAGTCCAAGTAGTGGGCATCACCGTTTTCATATTTGTTTGGCGCATATTCTTTCAGCACAGAATCAGTCAGGAGAAATTTATTCAGAGTAAGGAGACAGACGGATACTTCAACTTTAGTGTCTTTCTCATAAAATGCAAAAGAAAGTGCTATCAAGTTGGGGTGTTGGTCTGGATTCACCAGGCAGACAGAAAAATAACCTTTCCCTGGTCTAAACTTTTGTTCTGAAAACTTTCCTCAAACAGAGGCATTGATTTGAAAAGTACATAAATAAGTGCTTCTCTTTGGGGTAGCTTGATGGAGATGATTCCTCAGTGTTGTGGCTAAAAACCTGATGTCTTTTGTTACACTGCTTAGCATAGAGGTTCTTTTGACATAGACAAAATGATGATGCATGTAGAACTTCCATAAGCACTCTGTCAGAATCAGTACCCTAGACAGCAGTGTCATTTTACACCTGTGGTGAGAGCACTTATAACTCCATTAAGCCTTGAAGATGGCACATAAACGATGAATTAGTTAGCGATAAACGTGGATTTGACGGTCAGCTTATTCGTATTCCGCATCCTTCTAAACTAGCGAGATGGGTGGATGATATGAGGCTATTGCCAGCAGTCAGCCATGTTGATATCATCAACTACTCTGTCCTGTCAGAGGGTGTTGATGGTGAAGAACTTCTGAGAAGTTCTGAGGCATACAGTTATTTTCACAGCAATAAAGTGGGGCGTGTTTTGGTACACACACATGGGCTACCCAAGGCTAAATATAGCGCTTGGGCTACGATACAACAAAGCGGAGTAGTGGAGACATTAGGATGCTCCTGTATTGCCGGTTTAGGGAGATCGTGCAGTCATGCAGCAGTTGTTCTGTGGAAGGTATGGATATATTGTTGTTCTATATATTTTCCCTGTACGAATTACAAATAAAATTTTCATAATTGAGTCATTCTGCATGGTGTTTTCCGGAATACCGCTCTGAGGTGCTGAATAAGATGATCCATTGGCCATCAAAATAGGTTCCCTTGCTGTGTTGTTATTACAGATTGAGAATGCAGTTATCACTGGAAAAACAGGGCTTGCTTGTACTGATGCACAGCGCAGTTGGAATGAAGGGACAGTCAGAAATCTTGAGCTAAAACCACTCCAAGACATCAGATTCAGCCACCACAGGGCAGGGAGCGAATTTAACGAAAGTATCTTGCAAGCACACCCTCTACCTCCCATCTCACGATATCTGTCTCTTTCTGAGTTTAAAGAGCTTGTTGATAGTGATCCAGCACAACCACTGTTCCTACTAAAGAACTGTCTGTTGGGCAAGTGCTACAGCATTAATCCTGTTGCCCAACCCAATCTTGCAAACACTGCAGTTGATGTCCGGTTAGTAGGACCGCATCAGACTCACAACTGTCCTGACATTCTATGTGAGCCATGCAAAGCCTTCTGTGAGTTGTTTGTGCAGGTGAACAACACACAGGCGGCTAGGTTGGAGTTGGAGACAAGACAGCAGAGTGCTTCAGAACTGTGGCACAGTGCAAGAAAATTGAGATTAACAGCCAGCTCTGCTAAAAAGGTTCCATCCAAAGCATCCACCAATCCTGATAAATTTCTGGGAGAGCACATGTACCCCTCATTTTGTGGTAACTATACCACGTACTATGGAAAGGAGAATGCCAGACACTGGCACAATTCACCACCGCCAGCCCCAGGGGGCCTGGTACTGCCCGGTACTGCAAACACCAGGCTTGGCCCCAGAGGCCAGGGACTGACCGCCAGACACTGCCCCTGCCCCAGCCCTACTCCAAGCACACGATTAACCCCCGCCAGCCCCTGCCCATGCCCCAAACCTAACCCTTGGCCCGTGCACCCAAGGACTGACTGCCAGACACTGCCCCTGCCCCAGCCCTTCTCCCAGCACACGATTAACCCCCGCCAGTCCCTGCCCATGCCCCAAACCTAACCCTTGGCCCGTGCACCCAAGGACTAACTGCCAGACACTGCCCCTGCCCCAGCCCTTCTCCCAGCACACAGTTAGTCACCCCCAGCGCCTGCCGGTGGCCCAAACCTAAACCTAGCCCCACACCCCAACCATAGCCCCACACCCCAACCCTCATCCCCAGCCAATGCCCACAGCCTAAACCCAGCAGCAACGCCCAAGGACTGGCCGTCAGACGCTTGCCCGGCCCCAGCCCAACGCCCAGCACACAGTTAGCCACCTCCAGCGCCTGCCCGTGGCCCAAACCTAAACCTAGCCCCACACCCCAACCATAGCCCCACACCCCAACCCTCACCCCCAGCCCAATGCCCACAGCCTAAACCCAACAGCAACGCCCAAGGACTGGCCGCCAGACGCTTGCCCGGCCCCAGCCCAACGCCCAGCACACAGTTAGCCACCTCCAGCGCCTGCCCGTGGCCCAAACCTAAACCTAGCCCCACACCCCAACCATAGCCCCACACCCCAACCCTCACCCCCAGCCCAATGCCCACAGCCTAAACCCAGCAGCAACGCCCAAGGACTGGCCGTCAGACGCTTGCCCGGCCCCAGCCCAACGCCCAGCACACAGTTAGTCACCCCCAGCGCCTGCCCGTGGCCCAAACCTAAACCTAGCCCCACACCCCAACCATAGCCCCACACCCCAACCCTCACCCCCAGCCCAATGCCCACAGCCTAAACCCAGCAGCAACGCCCAAGGACTGGCCGTCAGACGCTTGCCCGGCCCCAGCCCAACGCCCAGCACACAGTTAGTCACCCCCAGCGCCTGCCCGTGGCCCAAACCTAAACCTAGCCCCACACCCCAACCATAGCCCCACACCCCAACCCTCACCCCCAGCCCAATGCCCACAGCCTAAACCCAGCAGCAACGCCCAAGGACTGGCCGTCAGACGCTTGCCCGGCCCCAGCCCAACACCCAGCATACAGTTAGTCACCCCAGCGCCTGCCCGTGGCCCAAACCTAAACCTAGCCCCACACCCCAACCATAGTCCTACACCCCAACCCTCACCCCCAGCCCAATGCCCACAGCCTAAACCCAGCAGCAACGCCCAAGGACTGGCCGTCAGACGCTTGCCCGGCCCCAGCCCAACGCCCAGCACACAGTTAGCCACCTCCAGCGCCTGCCCGTGGCCCAAACCTGAACCTAGCCCCACACCCCAACCATAGCCCCACACCCCAACCCTCACCCCCAGCCCAATGCCCACAGCCTAAATCCAGCAGCAACGCCCAAGGACTGGCCGTCAGACGCTTGCCCGGCCCCAGCCCAACGCCCAGCACACAGTTAGTCACCCCCAGCGCCTGCCCGTGGCCCAAACCTAAACCTAGCCCCACACCCCAACCATAGCCCACACCCCAACCCTCACCCCCAGCCCAATGCCCACAGCCTAAACCCAGCAGCAACGCCCAAGGACTGGCCGTCAGACGCTTGCCCGGCCCCAGCCCAACGCCCAGCACACAGTTAGTCACCCCCAGCGCCTGCCCGTGGCCCAAACCTAAACCTAGCCCCACACCCCAACCATAGCCCCACACCCCAACCCTCACCCCCAGCCCAATGCCCACAGCCTAAACCCAGCAGCAACGCCCAAGGACTGGCCGTCAGACGCTTGCCCGGCCCCAGCCCAACGCCCAGCACACAGTTAGTCACCCCCAGCGCCTGCCCGTGGCCCAAACCTAAACCTAGCCCCACACCCCAACCATAGCCCCACACCCCAACCCTCACCCCCAGCCCAATGCCCACAGCCTAAACCCAGCAGCAACGCCCAAGGACTGGCCGTCAGACGCTTGCCCGGCCCCAGCCCAACGCCCAGCACACAGTTAGTCACCCCCAGCGCCTGCCCGTGGCCCAAACCTAAACCTAGCCCCACACCCCAACCATAGCCCACACCCCAACCCTCACCCCCAGCCCAATGCCCACAGCCTAAACCCAGCAGCAACGCCCAAGGACTGGCCGTCAGACGCTTGCCCGGCCCCAGCCCAACGCCCAGCACACAGTTAGTCACCCCCAGCGCCTGCCCGTGGCCCAAACCTAAATCTAGCCCCACACCCCAACCCTCACCCCCAGCCCAATGCCCACAGCCTAAACCCAGCAGCAACGCCCAAGGACTGGCCGTCAGACGCTTGCCCGGCCCCAGCCCAACGCCCAGCACACAGTTAGTCACCCCCAGCGCCTGCCCGTGGCCCAAACCTAAACCTAGCCCCACACCCCAACCATAGCCCCACACCCCAACCCTCACCCCCAGCCCAATGCCCACAGCCTAAACCCAGCAGCAACGCCCAAGGACTGGCCGTCAGACGCTTGCCCGGCCCCAGCCCAACGCCCAGCACACAGTTAGTCACCCCCAGCGCCTGCCCGTGGCCCAAACCTAAACCTAGCCCCACACCCCAACCATAGCCCCACACCCCAACCCTCACCCCCAGCCCAATGCCCACAGCCTAAACCCAGCAGCAACGCCCAAGGACTGGCCGTCAGACGCTTGCCCGGCCCCAGCCCAACGCCCAGCACACAGTTAGTCACCCCCAGCGCCTGCCCGTGGCCCAAACCTAAATCTAGCCCCACACCCCAACCCTCACCCCCAGCCCAATGCCCACAGCCTAAACCCAGCAGCAACGCCCAAGGACTGGCCGTCAGACGCTTGCCCGGCCCCAGCCCAACGCCCAGCACACAGTTAGTCACCCCCAGCGCCTGCCCGTGGCCCAAACCTAAACCTAGCCCCACACCCCAACCATAGCCCCACACCCCAACCCTCACCCCCAGCCCAATGCCCACAGCCTAAACCCAGCAGCAACGCCCAAGGACTGGCCGTCAGACGCTTGCCCGGCCCCAGCCCAACGCCCAGCACACCGCCTCTTCTTCTGCACAGGTCTCTCATAACCAAGAAAGAGTTCGGGATTTGGGTGTTCATCCGTTGGTCGCTTATTTACGAAGTGATGTGAGCAAACGTACACCTTCTTTGGAGGATATTTTAGCCTCAGCGCCGCAAGCCATTCCAGAACGCCTACTGGCTGGCATGATATGTAGAGAGTACGGTGGCTGACAAAGGCACTCTCTCCTGGTTACTCTATGTGTGTGTAGCACTCTGCTTTTATAAAGTCTCTGATCTTGTTGCTGCTGTTACTGCAGCCAACAACCGAACGAGTAGAGCCTGAACTCATGTTGGCTACTATGTCGCTAGCAGTCCAGTCCAATAGTTGCTACAACGGCGACGGAAGTGGGAAACAGGAATGGTCGTTATGGCGCCACACATTGTTGTATCGCACATAAGGTGGATATGCCATACAGCCCAGATGTAGCCTGTAGCCATTATGTGCCGCAGTCTCCCGAAAAGACTTAACGATTAACTGAATAAAATCATTTAAAATGTACTTTGAGATAACTGAAAATCGACAAGAACTCAAGTATTTATTTCTTCAGTTTGTGTTTGACTGTGGTTTACAAAGAGACTCTGTTTGAGCCTCATTCATTCATGAGAATAACGTTATACATAATATTTCTGAATGTAACATGTGAATGAAGTTTACATCTACTACACTACCCACTGTTTAAACATTATTTTTATTTTAAAAAATGAAATATAAATATTAACATTTCCTCGCCTCATATCACCGGAATTGCGTAGCCGACATCGGTACCATTTTGTGGGAGAAAACTTGCCTGAACGTCCCTTTAAGGTAGATTGTTGGAAATCAGTGAACGTCACAGTAAAACTTACCTTAATCTGGTTCACTCGTCTTCAGATTCGGTGAGGTCCTGCAACGAAAAATTGAGGATATTGGGCACATGGAAAGTTGGAACGTGGCTATGCATACAATAAACCAGACATCGTCTTCATGCTGTTTCTAAAAATGTATGATTTAATGTAGATTTTTGGAAATCAGGCAAAGTCACAGTGAAAAATACCTCAGTGTGGTTTACTCGTCTTCAGATTCGGTGGGTTCCTGCAACGAAACATTGAGGATATTGGGCACATGGAAAGTTGGAACGTGGCTATGCATACATTAAACCAGACGTTCACATCATGCTGTTTCTAAAATTGTATTATTTAAGGCAGATTGCTGTAAATCAGTCAGTGTCACAGTGAAAAATACCTCAGTGTGGTTCACTCGTCTTCAGGTTCGGTGGGGTCCTGCAACGAAAAATTGAGGATATAGGGCACATGAAAAGTTGGAACGTGGCGATGCATACATTAAACCAGACGTTGTCTTCATGCTGTTTCTAAAAATGTATGATTTAATGTAGATTTTTGGAAATCAGGTAAAGTCATAGTAAAACTTCCCTCAATCTGGTTCACTCGGCATCAGTTTTGGTGGGGTCCTGGAACGAAAAATTGAGGATATTGGGCACATGGAAAGTTGGAAAGTGGCTATGCATACATTAAACCAGACGTTCACATCATGCGGTTTCTGAAAATATATGATTTAAGGCAGATTGTTGTAAATCAGTCAGTGTCACAGTGAAAAATACCTCAGTGTGGTTCACTCGTCTTCAGATTCGGTGGGGTCCTGCAACGAAAATTTGAGGATATTGGGCACATGGAAAGTTGGAACGTGGCTATGCATACATTAAAACAGAAGTTGTCTTCATGCTGTTTCTAAAAATGTATGATTTAAGGCAGATTGTTGTAAATCAGTCAGTGTCACAGTGAAAAATACCTCAGTGTGGTTCACTCGTCTTCAGATTCGGTGTGGTCCTGCAACGAAAATTTGAGGATATTGGGCACATGGAAAGTTGGAACGTGGCTATGCATACATTAAACCAGACGTTCACATCATGCTGTTTCTAAAATTGTATGATTTAAGGCAGATTGTTGGAAATCAGTCAGTGTCACAGTGAAAAATACCTCAGTGTGGTTCACTCGTCATGAGATTCGGTGGGTTCCTGCAACGAAAAATTGAGGATATTGGGCACATGGAAAGTTGGAACGTGGCTATGCATACATTAAACAAGAAGGTGTCTTCATGCTGTTTCTAAAAATTTATGATTTAATGTAGATTTTTGGAAATCAGGCAAAGTCACAGTAAAACTTACGTCAATCTGGTTCACTCGGTATCAGTTTTGGTGGGGTCCTGCAACGAAAAATTCAGGATATTGGGCACATGGAAAGTTGGAACGTGGCTATGCATACATTAAACCAGACGTTCACATCATGCTGTTTCTGAAAATGTATGAATTAAGGCAGATTGTTGTAAATCAGTCAGTGTCACAGTGAAAAATACCTCAGTGTGGTTCACTCGTCTTCAGATTCGTTGGGGTCCTGCAACAAAAAATTGAGGAATTGGGCACATGGAAAGTTGGAACGTGGCTATGCATACATTAAACCAGACGGTGTCTTCATGCTGTTTCTAAAAATGTATGATTCAATGTAGATTTTTGGAAATCAGGCAAAGTCACAGTCAAACTTACCTCAATCTGGTTCACTCGGCATCAGTTTTGGTGGGGTCCTGCAACGAAAAATTGAGGATATTGGGCACATGGAAAGTTGGAACGTGGCTATGCATACATTAAACCAGACGTTCACATCATGCTGTTTCTAAAATTGTATTATTTAAGGCAGATTGCTGTAAATCAGTCAGTGTCACAGTGAAAAATACCTCAGTGTGGTTCACTCGTCTTCAGGTTCGGTGGGGTCCTGCAACGAAAAATTGAGGATATAGGGCACATGAAAAGTTGGAACGTGGCGATGCATACATTAAACCAGACGTTGTCTTCATGCTGTTTCTAAAAATGTATGATTTAATGTAGATTTTTGGAAATCAGGTAAAGTCATAGTAAAACTTCCCTCAATCTGGTTCACTCGGCATCAGTTTTGGTGGGGTCCTGGAACGAAAAATTGAGGATATTGGGCACATGGAAAGTTGGAAAGTGGCTATGCATACATTAAACCAGACGTTCACATCATGCGGTTTCTGAAAATATATGATTTAAGGCAGATTGTTGTAAATCAGTCAGTGTCACAGTGAAAAATACCTCAGTGTGGTTCACTCGTCTTCAGATTCGGTGGGGTCCTGCAACGAAAATTTGAGGATATTGGGCACATGGAAAGTTGGAACGTGGCTATGCATACATTAAAACAGAAGTTGTCTTCATGCTGTTTCTAAAAATGTATGATTTAAGGCAGATTGTTGTAAATCAGTCAGTGTCACAGTGAAAAATACCTCAGTGTGGTTCACTCGTCTTCAGATTCGGTGTGGTCCTGCAACGAAAATTTGAGGATATTGGGCACATGGAAAGTTGGAACGTGGCTATGCATACATTAAACCAGACGTTCACATCATGCTGTTTCTAAAATTGTATGATTTAAGGCAGATTGTTGGAAATCAGTCAGTGTCACAGTGAAAAATACCTCAGTGTGGTTCACTCGTCATGAGATTCGGTGGGTCCTGCAACGAAAAATTGAGGATATTGGGCACATGGAAAGTTGGAACGTGGCTATGCATACATTAAACAGACGTGTCCTCATGCTGTTTCTAAAAATGTATGATTTAAGGCAGATTGTTGTAAATCAGGCAAAGTCACAGTGAAAAATACCTCAGTGTGGTTCACTCGTCTTCAGATTCGGTGGGGTCCTGCAACGAAAAATTGAGGATATTGGGCACATGGAAAGTTGGAACGTGGCTATGCATACATTAAACCAGACGTTCACATCATGCTGTTTCTAAAAATGTATGATTTAAGGCAGATTGTTGTAAATCAGTCAGTGTCACAGTGAAAAATACCTCAGTGTGGTTCACTCGTCATCAGATTCGGTGGGGTCCTGCAACGAAAAATTGAGGATATTGGGCACATGGAAAGTTGGAACGTGGCTATGCATACATTAAACCAGACGTGTCTTCATGCTGTTTCTAAAAATGTATGATTTAATGTAGATTTTTGGAAATCAGGCAAAGTCACAGTAAAACTTACCTCAATCTGGTTCACTCGGCATCAGTTTTGGTGGGGTCCTGCAACGAAAAATTGAGGATATTGGGCACATGGAAAGTTGGAACGTGGCTATGCATACATTAAACCAGACGTTCACATCATGCTGTTTCTAAAAATGTATGATTTAAGGCAGATTGTTGTAAATCAGGCAAGTCACAGTAAAACTACCTCATCTGGTTCACTCGCATCAGTTTTGGTGGGGTCCTGCAACGAAAAATTGAGGATATTGGGCACATGGAAAGTTGGAACGTGGCTATGCATACATTAAACCAGACGTTCACATCATGCTGTTTCTAAAATGTATGATTTAAGGCAGATTGTTGTAAATCAGTCAGTGTCACAGTGAAAAATACCTCAGTGTGGTTCACTCGTCTTCAGATTCGGTGGGGTCCTGCAACGAAAAATTGAGGATATTGGGCACATGGAAAGTTGGAACGTGGCTATGCATACATTAAACCAGACGTTCATCATTCATGCTGTTTCTAAAATGTATGATTTAAGGCAGATTGTTGTAAATCAGTCAGTGTCACCAGTGAAAAATACCTCATGTGGTTCACTCGTCTTCAGATTTGGTGGGGTCCTGCAACGAAAAATTGAGGATATTGGGCACATGGAAAGTTGGAACGTGGCTATGCATACATTAAACCAGACGTTGTCTTCATGCTGTTTCTAAAAATGTATGATTTAAGGCAGATTTTGTAAATCAGGTCAGTGTCACAGTGAAAAATACTCAGTGTGGTTCACTCGTCTTCATTTTCGTTGGGGTCCTGCAACGAAAAATTGAGGATATTGGGCACATGGAAAGTTGGAACGTGGCTATGCATACATTAAACCAGACGTTCACATCATGCTGTTT
>PYXC01001569.1:0-15262 GCA_015244755.2 Tenualosa ilisha | reverse complement strand
GCAGAGGACCTGTCCAGTGCTTGGCTGAAGTCAGTTGGACACTCAGTGGGAACCCGGTCAGCAGTGGCATCATCAGCACAAGCTCCCCTCAGCAACAGCCCAACAAGAAGTTCCGGCTCAGCAGCCTTCTGACCATCCAGACGTCCGACTGGACCAGTGACAAAGACGTGTCCTGTCAGGTGGCCAGTGCCGGCTCTACAGCCACCAAGACCATCAAAGAAGTCAGATGCAGCAACTGAGGTCTAGGTGTCTAGTCTAGAAACAGTTTAGGTTTAGGATTAGGCTTAGGTTTATCTGTTTTTGTGTTGTATGGTTTCTGTATACTAGTTTAATACCGTATCTCAGTTAGACATTTATTCAGTGTCTTTAAACTTCATCTCATGTCTACGATGCTGATCAATTTCATACTTTTTGGTGTATTCAAGATCATTTTTGATTCAATAAAGAGCAAATCAAAAAATTCAATGTGGTATTTTGTTGACACTTTCTCTAAGGCCCTCCCCCTTCTCTCTTACTCTTATTCTTTCTCTCTATTTTTCTCTGCACCTGCTATGTTGTTTCAGGTATTTATAGTTTTATGTAAATGTGACACTTCCTCTGCTTCTGCACTGTAGCATCAGATATACAGTGGATTAGTTGTATTGAAAGAAGTTTTAAACACATAAATGTAACACTTACTTTCTAACACACTACAAAAAAGACTATATAGCATATAAATTTGTTATATAGCGCAACTTAAAGTTGAGTGAGTAACAGATACAGCTGTGGTTGGAAATACATTATGTGTGATGCAGCAGTTTTTCTTTTCATTTTCATGTGGTGATGTCCTGGGTGGAATGTATTTATCTGTCCTTCACATTACAGTATACCAAAGTGAATATCTGACACTTTACATGTCTGCTCATAAACATGACTCTGTTAGTTCTTGATTGACATCACTGCTTTTGATTGGCTGTTTCGTCTTTTTTGAGCCTCCAGGTACATTCTACTCTAGTGATGTAGTGCCACCATGTGGTAGAACTACCACATGACATGTTACCAAGCTTCCTCTCTAAACTAGTGACATACACTACACAGTGAAGCACTGAAAGCTGAAAAGACGTGGACCTGCAGACTACAAAGTGCTTGTAGGTGGATGAGGTGGGAATGGAAATGGCCCAGTCTGCTCTTCTCCTTGATGCCTCTCAGCCCACAGTCCTCTCAGGGCACACAGGATACACCTGCTGGCCTCTGCTCTCTACTTCTGACTCACTATGCAAATCCTGAAGCTTCTCTGCACTGACGAACTATGATCATGAGACAGGAACACTGAGGGAATGGCTGCAGTTTGTACAGTCACATCCATCCCCATTCATACCACACAACACAAAGTAAATGTCTGTAATTATTTACTGACAGAAAAAATATTTACTCAATGAATAGCTCTGACTTACACGACTCTTCCAGCTGCCCTTTCATTGCACATGTGCATTCTGTCTCCATTACCTCTTTTACTTCTCCAGATCTGTTTGTATCAAACTAATAAAATATCCAACAATTGGATGTGTGTTCGCCCAAAAAATATGATTAGATAGAATTCATGGTTGGCTGATCCCCCATCCTCCCTCCCCTTCCCCAGCTGCTTGAGTCCTTATAGGAGGGTCCTGCAGTCTCTCCTCTCCTCACACTCCACCTCTGCTCATCTCTCTGCTGGACAGTAAGAGCCGTTCACACCACACACTGCCAACATGCTGGGGACACTCTGCACTCTCATCACTGCTCTGACATGTAAGACACCACTGGCAGGCTTTAGTGTCTATCTGCTGTATGGGAGAGTGGCCATATGGCTCTTACATGTCTGCTCTTGTTCTTTTCAGGTGTGACTGGTGTGACTGTAGTGACACAGAAGCCTCCTGTTCTCACAGTGAGGAAAGGAGAGACGGCCACTCTGCACTGCAACCTGGGGACTGTGACTTAAAAGTGGTGCTCGGTGGTATAAAACAGATTCCAGGAGAAACTCCACAGTTTGTGTTGTACTTTTACTGTACTAACAGTGCTCCCACATATGGATCTGGTTTCTCCTCCTCTAAATTCAATTCAAAGTCTTCATCCAGTTATAGGACCTGCAGTCTCTCCTCTCCTCACACTCCACCTCTGCTGATCTCTCTGCTGAACAGTAAGAGCCGTTCACACGACACACTGCCAATATGCTGGGGACACTCTGCACTCTCATCACTGCTCTGGCATGCAAGTTATCATTTATAATAAAACAACTATTACAATATCTTATAGATCAAGAGCAAATCACATTAATATCATGCATTCTTCTCCACAGATATTAGCGGTCAGAAAGTAGTTACACAGACATCATTATCACTTTCTGTGAGAAAGAGTGAGAAAGCCACTTTGAACTGCAATATTGCCAAAGATGAGAGCCGGTATGTTTCTTGGTACAAACAGATTCCACTTGAAGCTCCCCAGTTTATGTTAAGTTCTATCACTCTCACAGTTCTCCTGATCTGTATGGAACTGGTTTCTCATCTGACCAAATCACATCTAAAGCCTCATCGAGCATAGAGTTCACAGTTACTCATCAGTAATGTACAGGTGGGAGACTCTGCCACATATTACTGTGCTACCTGGGACAACACTGCTAGTGCGTGTTCGTCACAGTGATTTCCTCCATGACAAATACCTGCTCAATTAATTCACCGTTGGCTCAGTGAAGTTAATGCTATCCACTACAGTGTTTCAAGGTGTTAGCTAGCCCACAAGAATGATAAATTAGCCTATGCCAATTTTTGCAAGGTGCAAGTGAGAATGAATCAAAACCTCTAAAAAAAATCAGATGATGAATTCCAGTGTCCCTTCTAAGCCTTAAGGCCCTCAAAGACTTTACTGGCATTAATCAATCCTGCAGTCAAGTCATGCCAGTTAAGCCTTTGGGTTTGGGATGATGTGTTTTGGGCATTAGGATTAAGCCACTGAATTAATTGCTATAAAAATAAGATATCTAAGATATCTATTTTTTTCTGGGGGAGAGAACCCCCAGGCCCCGTTCCGAGTGATCCTAACGCCTGCCCAAAGAGGACATCCTAGTTACACCTCTGACTGCTTCACACTCAACCGAAGTACAGTCACCACATCCATAAACCATGGTCCACTGAATTCTTCCATTCTCTCACTTCTGAACCCTATTACGTAATCTGCAGGCAGTCTGCACATGATGTAATGCACTTGTGCACAGACGAACCCAAATGTACTCGGCAAGGGACCAATTCCTTGATCTCAAGTTCAAGGATTTCCCACAGTGGCCAATCAATGGCCAAGCCTATTTAATAATACACAACATGTGTGGGATACAATAATAATGCACTGTTATGTGGCAGGTGATACATAACATATTGTACCCAATAATTGCTATTGATTTATATTATTGCTTGTACAAGAACACAGCAAATGATTGTTGATTTATATTTTTATTTAATGATTTAAATGTTGAAGTATTCTGAGCTGTTGGCAGAAGATGATCATTAGCCTTAGTTTGTCTGCCTTTTCAGCCAGTTGAACAGGCAATGCCACGACATAGCTCACCATACATTTGTGTCAATATAGAATAAGTCAAATAAGTCAAATAATTCAAATCCTTTCAAGCGCTGGTAATGTGAGATGTTCTAGCGCTTCTTCCTCCTGCAGAAGCCAAAGCAGCTGAGCCACCCGAAGCATCCCTGAGGTCAAACAAAGGTTAAAGGTCAGTGAAGTCAGACAATCAACAAAAAATCCAACATGTCCACAGTCAGTGTATCTGTCAGAAATGCATACAGTGCTCTTCTTTTTCTTGGCTTTTCCTTCTGATGTTTCCCTCCCAGCCCTGACCTCGATGGTAGTAGTTTTTGGTGGTCCAGGATTCAGATGGCATTTTTTCTTGTGCAGATGTCTTTCTTGCAACTTTGTCACATGCTTTGCCACCATGTCTGGAGACGGCATGATGGCATGCACTTGAGGGTCTATTGCAGACTTACAGCGTTCTTCTGGTTTGGATTTCATGCTCAACATCCCCTCAGCAGTTTCTTTAAACAACCTCATCCATGTGAGATTTTTAACAGGGAACTCAGAGCAGAGCTGCAACACATTCACACACCAACTCATATCAACATGTGCACCAAACTATACAAAATAATGACAAATAAATACCCTATCTGACACAAACTGCACAAATGTAAGCCCCATTATACAGTGCTGATGGGAAAAGACAGCACATCCTTACCTTTATGTACTCTACCAGAGTAGAGTAATCAGCGTCTTTGGAATGATGCAAAGACAATCCCACTGAATGGCAAAAACGTCCAGCCTCTTTCATGTAGCCAGCTTTAAACAGCATTCTTGAATATAGAATCTTATAGAGCTGGAAAACAACAAGAGAGTAAACCTTGACTATTTGGACCACTTCCTGCATAAATTTGTAATTCTGTAAGGAGAATTTTTCAGTTTCCAGAGAACAAGCATGAAATTGATCACCAAAGAAAGGCTACTTTTACTGTAAACACAAACATACCTTGGAGTCTGAGATGAAAGGCTGATCAGGTTTTAGTGCCACGATGTATTTATTGACCTGAAATCTCTCCACTGTGACTCTCGTGCATTGAAGAAATGGATTGCTGCATGGTGACAATATGACCATATGAGGAATACTTGCATTTTTAAATAGTTTGATTATTATTTAGTCATGGTTACTTTGTCATGCTCTTCGTTTCAGCTATGGTGCAGTTTATTATGTTAAATTTAAGTCAAGGAGTGTTGAATGTTTGTTCCCTGATTTTACACTCAGGGTATGGTCAATGTATTTCTCTTACCTCCTAATTTTCTCCAGGTGAGATCCAGACCTTTCTAGAAATATGCCACAGTTCAAGTTTTTTATCAGGTCACAAAGGTAAGCTGTGTTCACTTTTCCAGCTGATGCTGTAATTGGGTTTGGAAATGAAAAATATGAGTTGAATCTTCTTTTTAGTCTTAAGTTATTTTGAAGAACTCTTCTCAATACTGATTAGTGTCATCTTACCCAAGGTCTTTGTCATTTCAGTCATTATTTCCTTTCTCAGGTACATTTATCTGCCTTACAAAGAACCATCGCCAGATGGGGCGCCAGTCTCCCCAGTTTTTGTTGCCACATTGCTGTTAAAAACAAGGATAAATTCACACAGCACAATTCAATTGCTTGATTAATTCTACCATTTTGAAAGGAGATGCAGTCTATTTCAATAGAGATACAATTGCTTTCGTAGCATGGCAAATCTACCAGTTACAACTAAAACCGCAGAGATCAGATATGCTGTTGTTAATGATGGCATGTATTCACTACACTCTCTCTCTCACACACCACATACACACCTACCTGCAAGCACACACATACACCCACACACACACACAAAATTACACTAACACTTACAGAGGCAGCTGTTGGAAACTTTCCCACTAACAACTGGAAATACGTTTTCATGGGGTCACTACTTTTGAGATGGTCGATCAGCCTAATAGATATAGGAGGTAATACAGGCATTGTATTACTGCAGGTTTAAAAGATACCAAAGTGTGAGGAAAGGAGAGGCGTGCAGCATCCTCACCTCATAGTATCTGAATCACACAAACCCTTGGCCAGACTCTTCAGAATGACCCAGTGGTCCAGTAAGCCTTCAGCCTTGGCCAGGTGCTCAGTTCCTAGCATCAGAATATAGTTTGCTTTGAAAACAGACACGCATTTCAAACATATATGGGAAATACATCTAATCCAATGAACGCACGGACCTTGTAGGCTAAATGAAAAAAAGTAACATTATTATTGTCCTCTGGTGGGGCACATCCAACTCCCTTTTATATTTCTGAGCTATTATTAGTCTATATATCTGAAAACAAGTCTTACTTCTTCTTTTCCAGAGATGATCACGTTTACAAGGGCCTGATGACCATTGCCAGAGGGCAGAGGTTTGCGAGACTCAAAACTCAAAGGATCTGACAGGAGCAGGTGTGCAATATCCCGACCAGTCACACACTGACAGAACATTTTCAGGAAGAGAGGTTACATTACAATACATTTCTTAATGAATTAAATAGTGTAGAGGTTCATTAGAAATCAAGTGCTATTTCTCTCTCTCTCTCTCACACACACACACACATAAAAAAAATTGCTTAAATGATTCCACCATTCCAACCACCTTTGATGGAGTGCAATACTTACTCTGGTCTCTCTGCACACAAGGGCCTGTATTCCCCAGAGCTGTCCCGCTGCCTCGTTATCAAACATGGTTGTGCTCTCGTGGCACATCTGCCATTTCTCCATGGCAAATTCATATGTGGTGATGACAGAAGTCATCTCCCTGGAAAAAAGAAACATTGATAAACAAAATGAAGCTGTCCTTAATGTAATATTTACATCAAATATAAGATGTTCTGTTTTGCACACAACTCACCGGTCAAGAGGCCAAGGTACTCATCACAATTTGTCAAATAACGTAAATTCCTATTCTGAAAAAGTTGAACCAAACATGCACATTACTGCATAATCATTTCTTTCAGCAGAGTTTAACAGAAGCAAAAATATGCATATTGCAACAAAGACACAACAAGTAAGTGGACAAATAAATAACAACATTCATTAGGCTATAACTGATTAGATAGATAGATATCCACTTATATGTTATGTCTACAACTCATATTTGAATTTAATAGCCTATTACTGATTTTTTCATCTTTATACTGAACAGCAGTTTTTACCTCACAAGGCTCAAGTTTTTCATTTGGGGTCATCAACACAGATGAACGCAGATGTCTTTCTTGCGACTTTGTCATATGCTTTGCCACCATGTCTGGAGACGGCATAATGGCATGCACTTGAGGGTCTATTGCAGACTTACAGCGTTCTTCTGGTTTGGATTTCATGCTCAACATCCCCTCAGCATTTTCCTTAAACCATCTCATCCATGTGAGATTTTTAACAGGGAACTCAGAGCAGAGCTGCAACACATTCACACACCGACTCATATCAACATGTGCACCAAACTGTACCAATAATGACAAATACATACCCTATCTGACACTGCACAAATGTAAGCCCCATTATACAGTGCTGATGGGAAAGACAGCACATCCTTACCTTTATGTACTCTACCAGAGTAGAGTAATCAGCGTCTTTGGAATGATGCAAAGACAATCCACTGAATGGCAAAAACGTCCAGCCTCTTTCACATGGCCAGCTTTAAACAGCATCCTTGAACACAGAATCTTATAGAGCTGGAAACAATGAGAGAGTAAACCTTGACTATTTGGACCACTTCCTGCATCAGCATCATTGTTTACAGGACGAGAAAGAATGGAAGTATCCAGCAGAGAAAGAAATTTTTCTTATTCTTAGAATAAGTTTGTAATTCCGTCTGGACATTTTCAAAGACATTTTCAGTTTCCAGAGAACAAGCATGAAATTGATCACCAAAGAAAGGCTACTTTTACTGTAAACACAAACATACCTTGGAGTCTGAGATGAAAGGCTGATCAGGTTTTACTGCCATGATGTATTTATAGACCTCAAATCTCTCCACTGTGACTCTCGTGCATTGAAGAAATGGATTGCTGCATGGTGACAATATGACCATATGAGGAATACTTGCATTTTTTAAATAGTTTGATTATTATTTAGTCATGGTTACTTTGTCATGCTCTTCGTTTCAACTATGGTGCAGTTTTATTATGTTAAATTTAAGTCAAGCGAGTGTTGAATGTTTGTTCCCTGACTTTACACTCAGGGTATGTTTCATGTATTTCTCTTACCTCCTAATTTTCTTCTGGTGAGATGAGACCTTTCTAGAAATATGCCACAGTTCAAGTTCATGATCAGGTCACAAAGGTGAGCTGAGTTCACTTTCCCAGCTGATCCTGTAATTGGGTTTGGAAATGACAAATATGAGTTGAATCTTCTTTTGTAAGTTATTTTGAAGAACATCCTCTCAATCACTGATTAGTCTCTTACCCAAGGTCTTTGTCATTTCAGTCATTATTTCCCTTCTCAGGTTACATTTATCTGCCTTACAAAGAACCATCGCCAGGTGGGGGCGCCAGTCCCCACAGTTTTCGTTGCCACATTGCTGTTAAAACCAGGAATTCAAATTTCCAATATTTTTTCTCAGGTGAAAGGATAATTACAAAGCATATTTCAATTAATTGAATCTACCAATTTTAAAGGTTGAGATACCATTGCTTGTCACATAGCAACCTTTCCAGTTACAGCTAAATCCCCCATGTCAGATGTGCTACTAATGATGGCATGTAATGATTACAGCAGCGCACACACACACACTCTCTCTCTCTCTCAGTCTTTCACACACACACATGCACACACACACACACGCACGCACCCAAAATTACACTAACACTTACAGGGCAGCTGTTGGAAACTTTCCCACTAACAACTGGAAATATGTCTTCATAGGGTCACTACTTTTGAGAACATCAATCAGCCTAAAAGATCGGAGGTAATAAAGACATTACATTACTGCAGATTTAAAAAGACCAAAGTGTCAGGAAAGGAGAAGCGTGCAGCATCCCTACCTCATTATAACTGAATCACACAAACCCTCGGCCAGACTCTTCAGAATAACCCAGTAGTCCAGTAAGCCTTCGGCCTTGGCCAGCTGAACAGCTTCCTACCATCAAAATACAGTTTGCTTTCAAAAACAGACATGGATTTTCAAACATATTGGAAAATACATCTAATCCAATGAACACTCGACAATGTAACTACATGGGAAAAAGAGTATTTAATTATTGTTTTTCTCACTGATGGTGGGACACATTCAATTATCATTATATCTGATCTATCATTAGTCCATCTGAAAACAAGTCTTACTTCTTCTTTTCCAGAGATGATCATGTTTATAAGGGCCTGATGACCATTGCCAGAGGGCAGAGGTTTGCGAGACTCAAAACTCAGAGGATCTGACAGGAGCAGGTGTGCAATATCCTGACCAGTCACACACTGACAAACATTTTTAGGAAGAAAGGTTACATTACAATATGTTTCTTAATGAATGAAAGAGTGTAAAAACTTAGCTCTCTCTGTTTCTCTCTCTCACACACACACACGCACACACATTAAGCTTATATGATTCCACCACCCATTTTTGATACAACTCTTACTCTGGTCTCTCTGCACACAAGGGCCTGTATTCCCCAGAGTTGGCCAGCTGCTCATTATCAAACATGTGTGTGCTCTTGTGCCACTTCTGCCATCTCTTAATGGCTAACTGATACGTGGTGATGACAAAGTCATCCCCTGGAAAAAAGAAACATTGAGTACCAAAATGAAGCTGTCCTATAAGTTAGTATTCAGATCAAATATGATGTGTTCTGTTTTGCACACAACTCACCGGTCAAGAGGCCCAAGGTACTCATCACAATTTGTCAAATAACGTCTACTCCTAGTCTGTATAGGTTGAACCAAAAATGTAAATTACTGCATTATTTTTCTTTCAGCAAGTATATCTATATTGCAACAAAGAAAGTATATTTATAGCAAGTATATGTATATTGCAACAAAGAAAGTAAATGAATAAACAGATAAATAAATGAATGGATAAGTAAATAAAAGGATAATAAATAACAGAAGTCATTAGACCATAACAGGATGAGATAGATAGATAGATGCCAATATTTTATGTGTCTATAATTCATTCTTGAACTTACTTAACAGGCCTTATCATGGAATTTACTAGCATATTATTGATTTATTTGATATTTTATATCAGTTTTTACCTCACAATGCCCAAGCTTTGCAGGTGGGGTCTTGAACACACGACCAGGTGTATCCCCAAGCCCTTGGTAACGAGGAGGATCAACATAATCACACTCCCTCAAATCCTTTATCTTCTCATGCAAACCTTTTCCCTGGACTGTGGCAGGGCCTTTCTTGTATGTTTCCCTGGAGGTTTGGAGCTTCCTGCCAGATCTAAAGCACTTATCGCCATACTACTCCCCACTGAATCCTGCTTATTAACTTAACTTGCAGGACAAATAATGTGGCTTTCTTCTCATCGATTAACTTCCAAGTGAACGCTTTTTTTCTGGAACGTGATTTATATATCTTGGAGACGTTCCATGCAACGCCACAATGTATGTGCTAACATGGAAACCAAAGATTCTAGAGCCGAACGCTGTGGAATCTTTGGAAATGTACGCTGCCTAGAGCCCAAATCTGCTTTAGTTTCTACGTCTATCAACCCTTAAGATGCATTGATCCGCTTCACCCTCTCTGTTGTCATATACCTGATAATAACCTAATAATGCTTCCTATATTTGCCTGTTGCCCTAACGGTTATGATGGATTATGCTGGGAAGGAGGGGCGAGTGAACACATTATTGCAAGTAGCCTATACATTAGGCCACTAGGCCTATACATCGAAGACGCACATAGTAGTTATATAATATTAGCATAGATCTGATAGATCGTGTAAAAATTCTTGCTAATTAGGCTACTGCCGGTGCACATTTAGTAGTAGGATAATACATCGACATATCAAAAAGGGGAAATGATATATAATTAGCAGACACATAAATCGTTGGCCATAAGCCGTTTATAATACATCGCAAACATACATAGGTGAACATTTTGACATCAAGAAAATGGCCGTTAGCATTGCTGAACGCAATTTGTCGACATCGACTATAAACGCACACGGCATTCAAACTAAACTATTGATATGTGCACTACAGAAACTGGTGAACATTGCACAAATAAATTAGATCGACTTACCATACAGTCAACTAAAAAGAGCGACCTTTCCCGCAAACTCAGCAATTAAATCATTATAATTCAGCTTGCAGGCAATGTCATTTTCAATTGACAGGCAGCGAGCCCACATAGCCTGTCCTGCGACATTGAGGTGCGCAAATAATTTTGAATAAGTTTCAGTTTTGAAAAGCTCCATTCCCCCAAAGCAACAGTTACTGGATTGTCAGCAAGAGCCTGAATGCCTGGGTCGCTCAGATCTCCCTGCGCTGAGACATGTTTCTCACTGACAATACTCACGTCAGTTGTCGTTGGGTCGTCTTCCTGCCCGGTTGCTAGGTTGTTATAGCCAGTGAAGAGAAGCACGGTTCAACTTTAGTATACACAATGATTCAATTTACAATGGCACAAATTAAGGATATATCATAAATACTTTATTGTTCCTCGCCTTGGATATCCTCCTCCCTTTCGATGCTTCTCTCCAGTTGAACGTTAGAGTTGTTGTTGGCTCACAATCGCTAACATTACTGTCCTGATTGGTGCTAACATTAGCATTAAAGCTTGTTGTCTCCTTAACATTAGCCTTGCTCACTATCCCTGTGTGCCTGCTGGTGCTGCTCGGCCACATCTCTAGAATGACTCACAAACCTATCCAGAGAACCATGGAGTGTCTTGTTTAACTCCTCTTTCTGTTTTAGTTTCTTCTTTTCTCAGCACCTGACTGAAATTTACGAAAGCAGTCGCGCTGACGTGCTGCTGCCGACATTTCTCCTTCTGTTATGGACAGATAGCTTGCTTGTTTCCCGCTACAAGCCTACCTAACGACGTCGTGAAATAGAATTTAAAAATCGTTTACTTTATTTTTTCAATCTTATAAACGATGTATATGCAAATTGAAATGAAATACAATTTGTTTACTTTAGAGACATATTGTAAGACATTGGGAAAACCAGATCAACTGACGCACGCTTGGAATGAGGCGCAGGGACACTGGCAATCTGCGTGACCCTCGGACAGGCTTTTTAACCGGCTAATTTGTGTAGCTCCCCTAAAACTTGCTTCAGTTAAGGTCATTTAAAGCGACGAATATGCATACGAGATAACATTTGTCTCTTCTCAATTCTGGTTTCAATAAAGTATGATAAGCGCAAGGAATAATAAAAAGGCAGTCACCACGGCCACAACTCACTCCCTCACGTAACTTTTCATCCTTTAATGTAGCTTATTTGTGTTGATGTAATCAACGAGAACACGAGGTCACTTGCATTCACAAGTAGCCTTTTGGCAGCTATTCTACAGTAGAGACCGATGTGACTGCTTCAAAGTGAAAATAGGCGTTGTTTCATTATGACCGGCAGCGCAACTGTCTGTCATACAAGTGTTACTGAAATTGCTTTCCTCCGTTTACATTGCAATATTTGGTCGACGACTGTCGAAGAAGAAACGGGTCTTTGAAAGAAGAATGCAGGAAAAGAAACAGGAAAGGGTAAAAGACAGCCAGACACAGAAAGTCTGATGCATTATCTGCTAAGATCAGGTCTTAATTAAGCAGGGCTTAATTTGTGGAGGTGCATCAAGGACCTGTGCTGTCTTGTACTTGGATATACCTACATATATCTACCTCCTCTAGCTGACAGTTTGATTTTGTATGATGTAGCCTGTGCTCACCAAAGCGACGATTCTTTGAATAACCTTTTCACCAATTTAACCAACCAAAAGTTGGCAGCCCCAAGATCCTCATCCATCTTGATGATATCTACTGTGCATCAAACTGACCAAGTTGTAGGTCTTTTCAACTCTGTAAAACAGATATTCAAGCCCATTTATCAAGACTTCCCATCATCGCAATTTTCTATGACCCAATGGCTTACTTATTATGAATGAACGATGAAAAATAATACACATAAAATAAATGATAGTAAAATATGATTGGCAATTTATGAAACCTTGACAGACATAGCATATTTGACATGATCATAGTCGAGGAAATCAAGTTGCGTGTGCACGAGTAGGTGTGGTCGTGTGGGCCTATTTTGACAAAAAAAACTTTTTGAAAAAACTTTTGAAAAAAAAGTTCCAGTCGTTCCTGAATGAAGGCTTTTGCAGAGTTGCATTAAAATCTTGGTAAGAATATGGATACTGAAATTCTACATTATTTGCAGAACGCACAGGTTGCATATTCCAAGATAAGCAGGGATTCAGTGAGCCATGGTCTGAGGACGTGATTGCTGCACTATGATTGGGTAATCTGAGTGTTGCACGCTCCGCGTCTGGACACAATAACCACTCGTCATATACATTGTCATTATCCCCATACACAATTGTGAATATGAAGATTATTGTGACTTCAAAGAACTATTCTGCGCATATTCAGCTGTCCTGCCAACTCCGAAGTCTATTTATTTCCTGCAGAGTGGTCAGACCAGTTTGGCAGAACCAAATACTTCGGTCAACACCTTGTAGAGCTACTGAAGTTCCATGAAGCCACGCATGCAAAATGCAGCGAAGATCTCTATACATATAATCCAAATGAAATTGAAAACACGATGAAACTCAAGTGCCTCAGTTGAAGTTTCTGGAAGCAGAATGAATAAATGGGAAGTGATGGAAGGTGAAGAGAAAGTCCGGTGAGAGTACTATAAATTTCGGTTCATTGGTTATGGGTTCAAGTTTAATCCCTGTCTACAGTCTTCAAGCAGATCATTTCAATGGAAATGTTACATACAATGTACCAGTACATATAGTGGTACATACAGATGAATGTGTTTTAATTCTATTCAGTCATCATCGGCACAAAACATAACCTTAACCATAACAATTGAAACGCTAAAGTAACTGCCAGCCACTGTCAGTAAAAATGTTCTTCATTACATAGCAAAATTGATCTATATATATATACATATATATATTGTGATAGCTGTAGAATACTGCTTGCTTGTTTGGCATTACCATAACTATTACTCTGCTGCTTTTCAAACAAAACAACAAGATGAGGTTACTGCCTTGTCCAAGTGTGACAGTGTTACAGTAAACAAAAAAGAAGCTGACAGAGGAAGTGGTACATCAGTAAATGAGCTTTTAGCAGTAAACCTGGTTTATGGTGATGAACAATGCACTGAGGAGGATCCAATGGCACCACCATTTTTAAAACATTGTTACACTAGCAATAGCATTTTAACATAAAAATAGATCAAAGTTTTAAATGGTACACTGTAAGCATTGCACATCCTAACAAATAACATAGTGAAACATGGTTTTCTTTCCTTTTCAGAAAAGTTCTTGAAGAGACCTTGGGCCACTATATGAGAGACATTAAGGACAGGGCAGAGAAAATTGATGCTAAGTTTGAAGATGTCAGAAAGTCAAAGGAAAAGGTCAAAGCTTTCGGGCAGTACCTGTGGAGTGGCCTGTCATCAGTGACTGCAGACAGCAAACGTCAGGAGCTGGAGAAGGAGCAATCAGTATAGTCCTGTTTACTGCAATGACTCAAATCAAGCTCTATATATCTCAATTATCAAAAGAAATCAAAATTGTTCATCATTTCATATCGGAAAAGACCTGATGTTTCTAAGTTTTTTGCTAAAACTTGGGAAAGCAGCATTTTAGTATGGGTCTTAAAATAATCATTTGTACAGTGAGTTTAAACTTAAAGTGTGAGTAGAATAAAGCAAACTATACTAATCTAGCCTCAATATTTTTCCTAACACTTTTTTAACTGAAAGGCCCTTATTTACATGTAATGATTCTACAGTTAGTTTTCTGTCATTGCATGCATTGTGAAAACTGCATTTATGAGTAGAAACCAAGGTGGCAGTAAGAGAGCCACTAAAGTTTTGGTCTGTAGTCCTTCAATTGCCATGAAAGTCTTGATAGTTATGATGACTCATGTCAGAGAGGGGAAGTTATCATTAGCTTGTATTAGTATTTGAAGTGAAAACAAACTCAGATTTTTTAAAGTTTTATTCAATTTATGTCTACGGAAGTTAAAGTTCTGGGCACTAAGAGAATGAAAGGAGGTCAATCCAAGACTTTAGCACTTAGAGATTTCAGAGAGTACAGCACAGCCCTCTCCAACCACCAGTCAGACTCTCCTCAGGTCACACGAGATACACCTGCTAGCCTCTGCTCACTATTTCTGACTATGCAAATACTCAAATTTCACAAATCCTTAGAAGTAGTCAGGTGTGAAAGTGAATGTCATTTCTTTTCCACATCTCAAAGTCAATCATACAACAACATATATTACCATGTTGCATGATCTTTAAGAACTTGAAATGGACAAACTCTCCTGCTTCAGATGCTCAAATCAATAACATTTTTCTAAATATGTATATCGACAATAATATATATAAATAGCCAGGAGTTTACCATTCTCAGAAATGAATGTATAAATGAAACCAATTCATGCTTACTGAAGCAAATTTACACATACTGAATGACAAAACAAGGTACTATGCATTGTGAGACAGCTCTACTAAATAAGGTTGTTCACCTCTCCTAACCAGACAAACA
>PYXC01001567.1:0-16425 GCA_015244755.2 Tenualosa ilisha | reverse complement strand
AGGACATTTCTTCCTGCAGACGAGGGAAGAAACCATATCTGGTCTGATAACAGATGGCCACACATTTTCTCTCACATAGGGACATTTTGTGATAGGCAAGGCACTTTTTACTAACATTGTGCAGTTGTTTATACTTTGTTTTATTGTTCCAATGTAGGGCTAAGAAAAGAGATACACAGCTTCATCGCCAACCACAGCCCCTGCTCCAACTGCCACCTGTGTTCACCCCCACACTCTGCAGCACCTAGACACAGGTACAACACCGCATTCCAAACTGTTGTAACACAAATCCCATTTTTGGCCATATGGTAACTCTGAAAAATTGTCAAATTTACTTCAAACCAACACCAAAATAACATTATTTACAACATACAGTTGGCTGCATAAGTATTGACACCCCTTAAACTTTTCAACATTTCTTTGAGGGTTTATATGAAAGACCAACACAAAGTGTGTGGAGAGTTTCTGCTTGCCTTTCTTTGCAAGATGTCAGAATAGCCACCCAGGGGCGCTATTTGGATGCCTTGGCTTGAGCGTCGTCCTGCTCAAAATCTTAAGACCAGTTGAAAAATTGCAAGAATTTGAGAAGGCAATTTATTGAAAGCAACAATTTAACCAAAATAAGCTGTTAATCACCTCATCAAAAGTTTTAAGAACACAAGTAAAAAAAACAAAACAGAAAATTAAGAGTGGAAAGGAGTGGACTCAGTAATGAGAAATGAGTCCACCGTTATTGTTGCTCACTTACTCACAGAATTTAGCTATAACCCTGTTAAGACCCAAAAGTGCAAAATGCAAATTCTTACAATTTTTAACTGGTTTTATGATTTTGAGCAGGAGTGTGGTCAGGGGAGGATGAGTTTCTCTTCTATTATGCCAATAGCAGTCAATGACATACAGGTACTCATTGCAGCATGAGATGGTGCACCATCATGAATGAAGATGATTTTGTTACAGAAAGCACAGTTCTTCTTTTTTGTGCCATTGAAGAAACTGGTTAGTCAGAAACTCCACATACTTCACAGAGGTCATTTTCAACAACTTTAGCAACCTTTAAATGCCCTACATGTGTCATTTTCTGATATTCTTGGCTAACATGGCAAAATGTCGAAATGTTCAGGTGGTATGAAAATGTATGCAGCCCACTGTACAATACAATCCATTGCAATATTGAATAAAAATGGCTGCTTAAGCTGGATGTGCTGTGTCTGGCGCTACTTGTGTATGCGTCATTGACATGACGCGCAAATTTTTTGTAGCAGAAATCAGGTGGTGCAACCACAGCTAATGCCACTGTTGTTAAAATATATTAACTATAAACATATTCTATATATTCTTATATATGAATAAGTAATGCAAACACAAAATGTGCATGTCATGCCAATGTCCCTTATTCTGTCATTTCTTTGTCTTCATCTTTGTCTATGGTCCTGTAAGACACTTACAGATATTCTTACTTGCAGTTGTTGCCCATACCTCCGCCACTCTTGCCCAGATCTCCACAAATCTGGAAAATCAATTTTGTATAAAAACAGCTCGCCTTCTATAGCAATACTGAAAATCTGTTTAAGCATTTTAAGTTTAGCATGAAGGTCTTGCCATTTTTCTGTCTTGTAGAACGGGATCACGCCCTCCTGCGTGCCGTGGTCAAGGTCTTGGTGAAGCAAAACAACTTGCTCCTCCTGGCCTTAACAGGACGCCAGCAGGTAGAAAGCCATGATATCTCTGAAGAATTCAGATTTCCCATGAATTCTGAGGATGACCTGACTAGAGTGGAGGAGCCAAACTTTTGAGGGCCTCATCTCCAAAACTGTTAGAGGCAGGAAGCAGGGCAGGGATTCTTTCAGTTGGCATCAAGAGGTACCTGTACATGAAAAATTAGGCAAATCGAAGAGGGGTACCTGGGGAGGGTGTGTGAATTGACACGGAGTGACCCTTTTCCTTAGTAAAATATTGAACTATGAATTATGAAATCGATTCATTCTTTTTTAATAACCCTGTACTGTATGCATCTTGTCAATGTGAATCTGATGAACTTCGTACCGTTGTATTGCACTGCCGAAACTTGAAAATCAACTTTTATCTTTTTACAGTAGGTGCATTAGCCGCCCATAAAATCTCTGCCAGCGACTGCGCGGCAGTTGTAAAGACCTGGCTCAAATGCAGTGGGGACAGGAGTGGAGGAAGGAAGAGGAGAGCAGAAAGACAGCAGTGAGGTATGAACAGCAAAAACAATTCAATTCTGCCACACAAAGCCTTTTGACCAAAAATCTTTTTTGCTATCTTGGTAATCTTTTCAGGCATAAACAGTGACGTTATAGAGTGAGAATACCGTAGCTATAAAATACGCACTACATTTGAATGCATTTAAGTCGTAGGCTAACAACTTCTCTGAATCGTTAACAATTTAACAGGACAGTATCAGCTCACAGCTAGCACTACACTAGATGATACATACGTAACATAATAAATCATACAAAACGTGGGAATACACATATGATTGCAAATGAAAACAGGGGGGAAAATACAGGATTCCCCTAATTAACACACATATTAATTGGGTTGATCGACAAATACTGTACAACACAGATCTGTAAAAACACAAGTGATTGCTAACCTGCTACATCTACGATGTGTAAGGGAGGTCGTCTCCCCTCAACTACTTTCTTTGCTCTACTCTGATTTTTAGAGTTTTATTGCTGATAATAATAATAAGAAGAAGAAGAAGAAGAAGAAGAAGAAGAAGAAGTAGTAGTGCGCGTCACTGCTGTCACACACAGCCAAAAATTGAGCAAGGTAGTTAGCGCATTCCACCTGCAGCCACGCAGTGTGAGAAAATTCTGCAGTATTGCTATCATTACGATACGTCTACATGCACAAAGCTTAAGTTAGAAAATAAGAAAGCTAAACATTACCTGTATCCACCGATTTGAACGTCTAACTGTGATGATCTTTATTCCAGGTGTACAGCTGCAGAGATGTGTGCAGCCAACTGTTGTACAGCCACTAGTGGTGGACGTGGACACGGACAGCGACGAAAGCGGCAGCAGCAGCAGCCTGGACGAATGAGGACTCCCACACACTCGCCCAAATTTATTTATTCTTCTTTTTAATTTTAAATATTCTAAACCTTCAATAAATTATTATACTACCAGTAGCATGTCTAGTGTAATTCCATACGATGTTTATGAGTTTCCTACAAAACAAATCTCATGGTAGGTTTAATTAAAATGAAATCATCGGGTAAAGTTGGCAATGGAAAAAGAAATTATTGGCTAAAGCTATAAGTCAACGTTGGCAATCGTTGGGAATTCCAACTCATTTTTGCCTTTTGACGACGTTGGCCCAACGTGTCCCCGGCGGCCTAAATTATGTTGCCCACTGTTGGCAAGTGATGTATGGCCAACGTGTGTTTGCTATCTGGGAAAGTGCTTAAAACTAAACAGGAGCACTCAAACCAGTTATGCTGTAGAAAGTCTTACGAGAGGCAATTATCGAACTTCAACAAAATACTAGATCCGCTCAAGCGGCGCGATACAGTTGCATACAAGGACAAGAAAACGATAGCAGCCACTTAAACAAACCAAAGGCTAACCCACGAATGGCTAGTCGATTCGACAAACAAATACCAACACAAATTCAAAACTAATTAGCAGCTCGCTACACAAACTGCTTTAAGATTACTAATCTCCACAAACACCATACAGTTCTAAACACATAACGCCACAGGTAACAAAACTAAACAGCTCCCGGACGAGCCCCCAACTGTTACATACACCGATAATCCACCCTACGGTCCACCGAGCGCTTGCCGCAAGCAAAACAGTCACCGCAAACAACAAAAGAAGACACACAGAGGGTACAAAGCTAGCTCATTTACCTAATGCGTTGTCTAGGGGTCTTACCTACACGCTAGCTAGGACTGTTGGTTGTAACTTGCCTTGTGTGTCTGAGCTTAACTCGGACGTGATCCTGAATCAATGGCGTAGGTGGTAATGGATGCAACTAAACCTGAGAAGACCGTAGGAGTGCAGCTTACCGGGGAATTGGAATTTGGCTCGGCAAAACAGAATCGGGCGCATTTCAGTTTTCCAGCAGTAAGGAGAGCCATCGGCTTGACTTCGGCAAAACACGCATTGGCCTAATACACTCGGGTATTCACCTTATGCGCTGAGCATTCTATTTCCCATGATACATTGTGGCTCAACGGACACGTACTGTTTGCTACTTCCGGTCGATGTTTGTTTACGTTGAAGCTATATGGAGGCTAGCGGCTAACACCTGTGGTGAGAGCACTTATAGCCTTGAAGATGGCACATAAACGATGAATTAGTTAGCGATGAATGTGGATTTGACGGTCAGCTCATTCGTATTCCGCATCCTTCTAAACTAGCGAGATGGGTGGATGATATGAGGCCAGTCAGCCATGTTGATATCATCAACTACTCTGTCCTGTCAGAGGGTGTTGATGGTGAAGAACTACTGAGAAGTTCTGAGGCATACAGTTATTTTCACAGCAATAAAGTGGGGCGTGTTTTGGTACACACACATGGTAATTATGTGCTTTTGAAAGTGGAGGTGGAGAGGAGCCAAAGCATTAGCCAGGCTAAACATAGCGCTTGGGCTACGGTACAACAAAGCGGAGTAGTGGAGACATTGGGATGCTCCTGTATTGCCGGTTTAGGGAGATCGTGCAGTCATGCAGCAGCTGTTCTGTGGAAGTATGGATATATTGTTGTTCTATATATTTTCCCTGTACGAATTATAAATAAAATTTTCATAATTGAGTCATTCTGCATGGTGTTTTCCGGAGTACCGCTCTGAGGTGCTGAATAAGATGATCCATTGACCATCAAAATAGGTTCCCTTGCTGTGTTGTTATTACAGATTGAGAATGCAGTTATCACTGGAAAAACAGGGCTTGCTTGTACTGATGCACAGCGCAGTTGGAATGAAGGGACAGTCAGAAATCTTGAGCTAAAACCACTCCAAGACATCAGATTCAGCCACCACAGGGCAGGGAGCGAATTTCACGAAAGTATCTTGCAAGCACACCCTCTACCTCCCACCTCACGGTATCTGTCTCTTTCTGAGTCTGACTGGACTGGACTGACTGACTGGAAAAGCTGGGTCACATTTCTGGATATGTGTTAGACAGCTGACCTGTAAGGAAAAGTGATGATGACACAAAGGAGCTGCATCAGAATGGTCACCCTGACTACCCTAATAATGGCACTGACCTGTGTTGGATATTTGGCAAGTGCTATTTGTTGGGCTAATTTCAGTGACATTTTCATCTGGGATTCCTATTAAACATCACCACACTGAGAAAGGGACACACTGAAATCACTTCAAATGGCAGCACTAGTTCTTCAACATAATGAAAAGTGCTTCTCTTTGGGGTAGTCCAAGTAGTGGGCATCACCGTTTTCATATTTGAGCAAGGAGACAGACACTTCAACTTTAGTGTCTCTCTCATAAAATGCAAAAGAAAGTGCTATCAAGTTGGGGTGTTGGTCTAGATTCATCAGGCAGACAGAAAAATAGCCTTTTTCTATTCTAAACTGTTGTTCTGAAAAGTTTCCTCAGATAGAGGCATTGATTTGAAAAGTATATAAATAAGTGCTTCTCTTTGGGGTAGCTTGATGGAGATGATTCCTCTGTGTTGTGGCTAAAAACCTGATGCCTTTTGTTACACTGCTTATTATAGAGGTTCTTTTGACATAGACAAAATGATGATGCATATAGACTTTCCATAAGCACTCTGTCAGAATCAGTACCCTAGCCAGCAGTGTCATTTTAACATGAACTGGCAACAGCATTTGGATTGGTCTTAATCTCTCCATCATTTCCTTGGATAAAAGTGTGAATTTTTTGCACTTGACAAAGGCAGATTTGCATGCTGATCAATGTCTGCCATTTAAGGGTGTGTTTCAGGGAGGAGCTGTGAATTGCTCAGGTATGATAGAGCCACAGGATATGCTTTAAATGTGTACAGCAGAAACATTTCTCCACTTTACCATACCTGCATATATAATCCACAGTCTCTTGGTGCTTGGAGGATATCCAGAAAATGGACTGGGAAAGCTGGGTCACATTTCTGGATATGTATTAGACAGCTGACCTGTAAGGAAAAGTGATGATGACACAAAGGAGCTGCATCAGAATTGTCACCCTGACTACCCTAACAATGGCACTGACCTGTGTTGGATATCTGGCAAGTGCTATTTGTTGGGGTAATTTCAGTGACATTTTCATCTGAGATTCCTATTAAACATCACCACACTGAGAAAGGGACACACTGAAATCACTTCAAATGGCAGCACTAGTTCTTCAACATAATGAAAAGTGCTTCTCTTTGGGGTAGTCCAAGTAGTGGGCATCACCGTTTTCATATGTGTTTGATGCATATTCTTTCAGCACAGAATCAGTCCGGAGAAATTTATTCAGAGCAAGGAGACAGACAATTCAACTTTAGTGTCTCTCTCATAAAATGCAAAAGAAAGTGCTATCAAGTTGGGGTGTTGATCTGGATTCATCGTGCAGACAGAAAAATAGCCTTTCCCTGCTCTAAACTGTTTTCTGAAAAGTTTCCTCAAACAGAGGCATTGATTTGAAAAATACATAAATAAGTGCTTCTCTTTGGGGTAGCTTGATTGAGATGATTCCTCAGTGTTGTGGCTAAAAACCTGATGCCTTTTGTTACACTGCTTAGCATAGAGGTTCTTTTGACATAGACAAAATGATGATGCATATAGAACTTCCATAAGCTCTCTGTCAGAATCAGTACCCTAGCCAGCAGTGTCATTTCAACATGAACTGGCGACAGCATTTGGATTGGTCTTAATCTCTCCAACATTTCCTTGGATAAACGTGTGAATTTTTTGCACATGACAAAGGCAGATTTGCATGCTGATCAATTTCTGCCCTTTAAGAGTGTGTTTCAGGGAGGAGCTGTGAATTGCTCAGGTATGATGGAGCCACAGGATATGCTTTAAATGTGTGCAGCAGAAACATTTCTCCACTTTACCAGACCTGCATATATAATCCACAGTCTCTTGTTGCTTGGAGGATATCCAGAAAATGGACTGGGAAAGCTGGGTCACATTTCTGGATATGTATTAGACAGCTGACCTGTAAGGAAAAGTGATGATGACACAAAGGAGCTGCATCAGAATTGTCACCCTGACTACCCTAATAATGGCACTGACCTGTGTTGGATATTTGGCAAGTGCTATTTGTTGGGCTAATTTCAGTGACATTTTCATCTGGGATTCCTATTCAACATCACCACACTGAGAAAGGGACACACTGAAATCACTTCAAATGGCAGCACTAGTTCTTCAACATAATGAAAAGTGCTTCTCTTTGGGGTAGTCCAAGTGGTGGGCATCACCGTTTTCATATTTGTTTGGCGCATATTCTTTCAGCACAGAATCAGTCAGGAGAAATGTATTCAGTGTAAGGAGACAGACGGATACTTCAACTTTAGTGTCTTTCTCATAAAATGCAAAAGAAAGTGCTATCAAGTTGGGGTGTTGGTCTGGATTCACCAGGCAGACAGAAAAATAACCTTTGCCTGGTCTAAACTTTTGTTCTGAAAACTTTCCTCAAACAGAGGCATTGATTTGAAAAGTACATAAATAAGTGCTTCTCTTTGGGGTAGCTTGATGGAGATGATTCCTCAGTGTTGTGGCTAAAAACCTGATGCCTGTTGTTACACTGCTTAGCATAGAGATTCTTTTGACATAGACAATATGATGATGCATATAGAACTTCCATAAGCACTCTGTCAGAATCAGTACCCTAGCCAGCAGTGTCATTTTAACATGAACTGGCAACAGCATTTGGATTGGTCTTAATCTCTCCATCATTTCCTTGGATAAACGTGTGAATTTTCTGCACATGAAAAAGGCAGATTTGCATGCAGATCAATTTCTGCCATTTAAGGGTGTGGTTCAGGGAGGAGCTGTGAATTGCTCAGGTATGATAGGGCCACAGGATATGCTTTAAATGTGTGCTGCAGAAACATTTCTCCACTTTACCAGACCTGCATATATAATCCACAGTCTCTTGGTGCTTGGAGGATATCCAGAAAATGGACTGGGAAAGCTGGGTCACATTTCTGGATATGTATGAGACAGCTGACCTGTAAGGAGAAGTGATGATGACACAAAGGAGCTGCATCAGAATTGTCACCCTGACTACCTAGATAATGGCACTGACCTGTGTTGGATATTTGGCAAGTGCTATTTGTTGGGCTAATTTCAGTGACATTTTCATCTGGGATTCCTATTAAACATCACCACACTGAGAAAGGGACACACTGAAATCACTTGAAATGGCAGCACTAGTTCTTCAACATAATGAAAAGTGCTTCTCTTTGGGGTAGTCCAAGTAGTGGGCATCACCGTTTTCATATTTGTTTGATGCATATTCTTTCAGCACAGAATCAGTCCGGAGAAATTTATTCAGAGCAAGGAGACAGACACTTCAACTTTAGTGTCTCTCTCATAAAATGCAAAAGAAAGTGCTATCAAGTTGGGGTGTTGGTCTAGATTCATCAGGCAGACAGAAAAATAGCCTTTTTCTATTCTAAACTGTTGTTCTGAAAAGTTTCCTCAGATAGAGGCATTGATTTGAAAAGTATATAAATAAGTGCTTCTCTTTGGGGTAGCTTGATGGAGATGATTCCTCGGTGTTGTGGCTAAAAACCTGATGCCTTTTGTTACACTGCTTATTATAGAGGTTCTTTTGACATAGACAAAATGATGATGCATATAGACTTTCCATAAGCACTCTGTCAGAATCAGTACTCTAGCCAGCAGTGTCATTTTAACATGAACTGGCAACAGCATTTGGATTGGTCTTAATCTCTCCATCATTTCCTTGGATAAAAGTGTGAATTTTTTGCACTTGACAAAGGCAGATTTGCATGCTGATCAATGTCTGCCATTTAAGGGTTTGTTTCAGGGAGGAGCTGTGAATTGCTCAGGTATGATAGAGCCACAGGATATGCTTTAAATGTGTACAGCAGAAACATTTCTCCACTTTACCATACCTGCATATATAATCCACAGTCTCTTGATGCTTGGAGGATATCCAGAAAATGGACTGGGAAAGCAGGGTCACATTTCTGGATATGTATTAGACAGCTGACCTGTAAGGAAAAGTGATGATGACACAAAGGAGCTGCATCAGAATTGTCACCCTGACTACCCTAACAATGGCACTGACCTGTGTTGGATATCTGGCAAGTGCTATTTGTTGGGGTAATTTCAGTGACATTTTCATCTGAGATTCCTATTAAACATCACCACACTGAGAAAGGGACACACTGAAATCACTTCAAATGGCAGCACTAGTTCTTCAACATAATGAAAAGTGCTTCTCTTTGGGGTAGTCCAAGTAGTGGGCATCACCATTTTCATATTTGTTTGGCGCATATTCTTTCAGCACAGAATCAGTCAGGAGAAATTTATTCAGAGTAAGGAGACAGACGGATACTTCAACTTTAGTGTCTTTCTCATAAAATGCAAAAGAAAGTGCTATCAAGTTGGGGTGTTGGTCTGGATTCACCAGGCAGACAGAAAAATAACCTTTCCCTGGTCTAAACTTTTGTTCTGAAAACTTTCCTCAAACAGAGGCATTGATTTGAAAAGTACATAAATAAGTGCTTCTCTTTGGGGTAGCTTGATGGAGATGATTCCTCAGTGTTGTGGCTAAAAACCTGATGCCTTTTGTTACACTGCTTAGCATAGAGGTTCTTTTGACATAGACAAAATGATGATGCATATAGAACTTCCATAAGCACTCTGTCAGAATCAGTACCCTAGCCAGCAGTGTCATTTTAACATGAACTGGCAACAGCATTTGGATTGGTCTTAATCTCTCCAACATTTCCTTGGATAAACGTGTGAATTTTTTGCACATGACAAAGGCAGATTTGCATGCTGATCAATTTCTGCCCTTTAAGGGTGTGTTTCAGGGAGGAGCTGTGAATTGCTCAGGTATGATGGAGCCACAGGATATGCTTTAAATGTGTGCAGCAGAAACATTTCTCCACTTTACCAGACCTGCATATATAATCCACAGTCTCTTGTTGCTTGGAGGATATCCAGAAAATGGACTGGGAAAGCTGGGTCACATTTCTGGATATGTATTAGACAGCTGACCTGTAAGGAAAAGTGATGATGACACAAAGGAGCTGCATCAGAATTGTCACCCTGACTACCCTAATAATGGCACTGACCTGTGTTGGATATTTGGCAAGTGCTATTTGTTGGGCTAATTTCAGTGACATTTTCATCTGGGATTCCTATTCAACATCACCACACTGAGAAAGGGACACACTGAAATCACTTCAAATGGCAGCACTAGTTCTTCAACATAATGAAAAGTGCTTCTCTTTGGGGTAGTCCAAGTGGTGGGCATCACCGTTTTCATATTTGTTTGGCGCATATTCTTTCAGCACAGAATCAGTCAGGAGAAATTTATTCAGAGTAAGGAGACAGACGGATACTTCAACTTTAGTGTCTTTCTCATAAAATGCAAAAGAAAGTGCTATCAAGTTGGGGTGTTGGTCTGGATTCACCAGGCAGACAGAAAAATAACCTTTCCCTGGTCTAAACTTTTGTTCTGAAAACTTTCCTCAAACAGAGGCATTGATTTGAAAAGTACATAAATAAGTGCTTCTCTTTGGGGTAGCTTGATGGAGATGATTCCTCAGTGTTGTGGCTAAAAACCTGATGTCTTTTGTTACACTGCTTAGCATAGAGGTTCTTTTGACATAGACAAAATGATGATGCATGTAGAACTTCCATAAGCACTCTGTCAGAATCAGTACCCTAGACAGCAGTGTCATTTTACACCTGTGGTGAGAGCACTTATAACTCCATTAAGCCTTGAAGATGGCACATAAACGATGAATTAGTTAGCGATAAACGTGGATTTGACGGTCAGCTTATTCGTATTCCGCATCCTTCTAAACTAGCGAGATGGGTGGATGATATGAGGCTATTGCCAGCAGTCAGCCATGTTGATATCATCAACTACTCTGTCCTGTCAGAGGGTGTTGATGGTGAAGAACTTCTGAGAAGTTCTGAGGCATACAGTTATTTTCACAGCAATAAAGTGGGGCGTGTTTTGGTACACACACATGGGCTACCCAAGGCTAAATATAGCGCTTGGGCTACGATACAACAAAGCGGAGTAGTGGAGACATTAGGATGCTCCTGTATTGCCGGTTTAGGGAGATCGTGCAGTCATGCAGCAGTTGTTCTGTGGAAGGTATGGATATATTGTTGTTCTATATATTTTCCCTGTACGAATTACAAATAAAATTTTCATAATTGAGTCATTCTGCATGGTGTTTTCCGGAATACCGCTCTGAGGTGCTGAATAAGATGATCCATTGGCCATCAAAATAGGTTCCCTTGCTGTGTTGTTATTACAGATTGAGAATGCAGTTATCACTGGAAAAACAGGGCTTGCTTGTACTGATGCACAGCGCAGTTGGAATGAAGGGACAGTCAGAAATCTTGAGCTAAAACCACTCCAAGACATCAGATTCAGCCACCACAGGGCAGGGAGCGAATTTAACGAAAGTATCTTGCAAGCACACCCTCTACCTCCCATCTCACGATATCTGTCTCTTTCTGAGTTTAAAGAGCTTGTTGATAGTGATCCAGCACAACCACTGTTCCTACTAAAGAACTGTCTGTTGGGCAAGTGCTACAGCATTAATCCTGTTGCCCAACCCAATCTTGCAAACACTGCAGTTGATGTCCGGTTAGTAGGACCGCATCAGACTCACAACTGTCCTGACATTCTATGTGAGCCATGCAAAGCCTTCTGTGAGTTGTTTGTGCAGGTGAACAACACACAGGCGGCTAGGTTGGAGTTGGAGACAAGACAGCAGAGTGCTTCAGAACTGTGGCACAGTGCAAGAAAATTGAGATTAACAGCCAGCTCTGCTAAAAAGGTTCCATCCAAAGCATCCACCAATCCTGATAAATTTCTGGGAGAGCACATGTACCCCTCATTTTGTGGTAACTATACCACGTACTATGGAAAGGAGAATGCCAGACACTGGCACAATTCACCACCGCCAGCCCCAGGGGGCCTGGTACTGCCCGGTACTGCAAACACCAGGCTTGGCCCCAGAGGCCAGGGACTGACCGCCAGACACTGCCCCTGCCCCAGCCCTACTCCAAGCACACGATTAACCCCCGCCAGCCCCTGCCCATGCCCCAAACCTAACCCTTGGCCCGTGCACCCAAGGACTGACTGCCAGACACTGCCCCTGCCCCAGCCCTTCTCCCAGCACACGATTAACCCCCGCCAGTCCCTGCCCATGCCCCAAACCTAACCCTTGGCCCGTGCACCCAAGGACTAACTGCCAGACACTGCCCCTGCCCCAGCCCTTCTCCCAGCACACAGTTAGTCACCCCCAGCGCCTGCCGGTGGCCCAAACCTAAACCTAGCCCCACACCCCAACCATAGCCCCACACCCCAACCCTCATCCCCAGCCCAATGCCCACAGCCTAAACCCAGCAGCAACGCCCAAGGACTGGCCGTCAGACGCTTGCCCGGCCCCAGCCCAACGCCCAGCACACAGTTAGTCACCCCCAGCGCCTGCCCGTGGCCCAAACCTAAACCTAGCCCCACACCCCAACCATAGCCCCACACCCCAACCCTCACCCCCAGCCCAATGCCCACAGCCTAAACCCAGCAGCAACGCCCAAGGACTGGCCGTCAGACGCTTGCCCGGCCCCAGCCCAACGCCCAGCACACAGTTAGTCACCCCCAGCGCCTGCCCGTGGCCCAAACCTAAACCTAGCCCCACACCCCAACCATAGCCCCACACCCCAACCCTCACCCCCAGCCCAATGCCCACAGCCTAAACCCAGCAGCAACGCCCAAGGACTGGCCGTCAGACGCTTGCCCGGCCCCAGCCCAACGCCCAGCACACAGTTAGTCACCCCCAGCGCCTGCCCGTGGCCCAAACCTAAACCTAGCCCCACACCCCAACCATAGCCCACACCCCAACCCTCACCCCCAGCCCAATGCCCACAGCCTAAACCCAGCAGCAACGCCCAAGGACTGGCCGTCAGACGCTTGCCCGGCCCCAGCCCAACGCCCAGCACACAGTTAGTCACCCCCAGCGCCTGCCCGTGGCCCAAACCTAAACCTAGCCCCACACCCCAACCCTCACACCCAGCCCAAAGCCCACAGCCTAAACCCAGCAGCAACGCCCAAGGACTGGCCGTCAGACGCTTGCCCGGCCCCAGCCCAACGCCCAGCACACAGTTAGTCACCCCCAGCGCCTGCCCGTGGCCCAAACCTAAATCTAGCCCCACACCCCAACCCTCACCCCCAGCCCAATGCCCACAGCCTAAACCCAGCAGCAACGCCCAAGGACTGGCCGTCAGACGCTTGCCCGGCCCCAGCCCAACGCCCAGCACACAGTTAGTCACCCCCAGCGCCTGCCCGTGGCCCAAACCTAAACCTAGCCCCACACCCCAACCATAGCCCCACACCCCAACCCTCACCCCCAGCCCAATGCCCACAGCCTAAACCCAGCAGCAACGCCCAAGGACTGGCCGTCAGACGCTTGCCCGGCCCCAGCCCAACACCCAGCATACAGTTAGTCACCCCCAGCGCCTGCCCGTGGCCCAAACCTAAACCTAGCCCCACACCCCAACCATAGTCCTACACCCCAACCCTCACCCCCAGCCCAATGCCCACAGCCTAAACCCAGCAGCAACGCCCAAGGACTGGCCGTCAGACGCTTGCCCGGCCCCAGCCCAACGCCCAGCACACAGTTAGCCACCTCCAGCGCCTGCCCGTGGCCCAAACCTGAACCTAGCCCCACACCCCAACCATAGCCTCACACCCCAACCCTCACCCCCAGCCCAATGCCCACAGCCTAAACCCAGCAGCAACGCCCAAGGACTGGCCGTCAGACGCTTGCCCGGCCCCAGCCCAACGCCCAGCACACAGTTAGTCACCCCCAGCGCCTGCCCGTGGCCCAAACCTAAACCTAGCCCCACACCCCAACCATAGCCCCACACCCCAACCCTCACCCCCAGCCCAATGCCCACAGCCTAAACCCAGCAGCAACGCCCAAGGACTGGCCGTCAGACGCTTGCCCGGCCCCAGCCCAACGCCCAGCACACAGTTAGTCACCCCCAGCGCCTGCCCGTGGCCCAAACCTAAACCTAGCCCCACACCCCAACCATAGCCCCACACCCCAACCCTCACCCCCAGCCCAATGCCCACAGCCTAAACCCAGCAGCAACGCCCAAGGACTGGCCGTCAGACGCTTGCCCGGCCCCAGCCCAACGCCCAGCACACAGTTAGTCACCCCCAGCGCCTGCCCGTGGCCCAAACCTAAATCTAGCCCCACACCCCAACCCTCACCCCCAGCCCAATGCCCACAGCCTAAACCCAGCAGCAACGCCCAAGGACTGGCCGTCAGACGCTTGCCCGGCCCCAGCCCAACGCCCAGCACACAGTTAGTCACCCCCAGCGCCTGCCCGTGGCCCAAACCTAAACCTAGCCCCACACCCCAACCATAGCCCACACCCCAACCCTCACCCCCAGCCCAATGCCCACAGCCTAAACCCAGCAGCAACGCCCAAGGACTGGCCGTCAGACGCTTGCCCGGCCCCAGTCCAACACCCAGCATACAGTTAGTCACCCCCAGCGCCTGCCCGTGGCCCAAACCTAAACCTAGCCCCACACCCCAACCATAGTCCTACACCCCAACCCTCACCCCCAGCCCAATGCCCACAGCCTAAACCCAGCAGCAACGCCCAAGGACTGGCCGTCAGACGCCTGCCCGGCCCCAGCCCAACGCCCAGCACACAGTTAGCCACCTCCAGCGCCTGCCCGTGGCCCAAACCTAAACCTAGCCCCACACCCAACCATAGCCCCACACCCCAACCCTCACCCCCAGCCCAATGCCCACAGCCTAAACCCAGCAGCAACGCCCAAGGACTGGCCGTCAGACGCTTGCCCGGCCCCAGCCCAACGCCCAGCACACAGTTAGTCACCCCCAGCGCCTGCCCGTGGCCCAAACCTAAACCTAGCCCCACACCCCAACCATAGCCCCACACCCCAACCCTCACCCCCAGCCCAATGCCCACAGCCCAGCAGCAACGCCAAGGACTGGCCGTCAGACGCTTGCCCGGCCCCAGCCCAACGCCCAGCACACAGTTAGTCACCCCAGCGCCTGCCCGTGGCCCAAACCTAAATCTAGCCCCACACCCCAACCCTCACCCCCAGCCCAATGCCCACAGCCTAAACCCAGCAGCAACGCCCAAGGACTGGCCGTCAGACGCTTGCCCGGCCCCAGCCCAACGCCAGCACACAGTTAGTCACCCCCAGCGCCTGCCCGTGGCCCAAACCTAAACCTAGCCCCACACCCCAACCATAGCCCCACACCCCAACCCTCACCCCCAGCCCAATGCCCACAGCCTAAACCCAGCAGCAACGCCCAAGGACTGGCCGTCAGACGCTTGCCCGGCCCCAGCCCAACGCCCAGCACACCGCCTCTTCTTCTGCACAGGTCTCTCATAACCAAGAAAGAGTTCGGGATTTGGGTGTTCATCCGTTGGTCGCTTATTTACGAAGTGATGTGAGCAAACGTACACCTTCTTTGGAGGATATTTTAGCCTCAGCGCCGCAAGCCATTCCAGAACGCCTACTGGCTGGCATGATATGTAGAGAGTACGGTGGCTGACAAAGGCACTCTCTCCTGGTTACTCTATGTGTGTGTAGCACTCTGCTTTTATAAAGTCTCTGATCTTGTTGCTGCTGTTACTGCAGCCAACAACCGAACGAGTAGAGCCTGAACTCATGTTGGCTACTATGTCGCTAGCAGTCCAGTCCAATAGTTGCTACAACGGCGACGGAAGTGGGAAACAGGAATGGTCGTTATGGCGCCACACATTGTTGTATCGCACATAAGGTGGATATGCCATACAGCCCAGATGTAGCCTGTAGCCATTATGTGCCGCAGTCTCCCGAAAAGACTTAACGATTAACTGAATAAAATCATTTAAAATGTACTTTGAGATAACTGAAAATCGACAAGAACTCAAGTATTTATTTCTTCAGTTTGTGTTTGACTGTGGTTTACAAAGAGACTCTGTTTGAGCCTCATTCATTCATGAGAATAACGTTATACATAATATTTCTGAATGTAACATGTGAATGAAGTTTACATCTACTACACTACCCACTGTTTAAACATTATTTTTATTTTAAAAATGAAATATAAATATTAACATTTCCTCGCCTCATATCACCGGAATTGCGTAGCCGACATCGGTACCATTTTGTGGGAGAAAACTTGCCTGAACGTCCCTTTAAGGTAGATTGTTGGAAATCAGTGAACGTCACAGTAAAACTTACCTT